>JAUZND010032225.1:0-46346 GCA_034780555.1 Coelogynopora nodosa
ATGCTCACAATAAAGGTCTTGTAAAGCGGCATATTATACCAAAACTCGTACAATCATCGAAATAAAGGTCTTGTAAAGCGGCATATACCAAAACTCGTACAATCATCGAAATAAAGGTATTGTAAAGCGGCATATACCAAAACTCGTACAATGCTCACAATAAAGGTCTTGTAAAGCGGCATATTATACCAAAACTCGTACAATCATCGAAATAAAGGTCTTGTAAATCGGCATATACCAAAACTATGCCTTTCAATGAGCTATAATAAAAATTACAAAATAACAGACACATAATAAAACTTTTAATAAATCAGCATACTACGGGAAGAAATCGGCCAACGGAAAACAAGATTCTTGACTCTTCTGGTGGAGAAGATTATATTCGTCTTCTCAAATTTCGTTAGCGCCTCGAAAGTGTGTGCCAAACTGAGTAACATGCAGTGTGAGTCAAACGGTCAACGGTCATATTTTGTTCTTGAAGAGGGGCAGAATATAAATTAAAACTGATCGCCGGCGACACGTAATGACAAATAATTATTGAGAGTGACACAGAGTGCTAATCTACTGCGCCCAGTTATAGTTCCTATACCTGCTTCAATGATGCAGCAAGCGACACAACACAGCTCGAGCGTTTATCTCAGCTTTCCACATCAATGCTCGCGGATAATCTCAGCATGCTTTGTGTTGCGGAAGACACACACGTCTGACTTGAGGAGGCTGCAATCAGACTTTTGTCTTGCGATGTCTCGAGGAACATTTAGTTTAGCTCAAAGGGGAGGGAAACAATATCAAGAAATTTGTCGAATTTTATATTAAGTGTGTAAGATTTGTTGCTAAAGAAGTTAATTTAGTATGAATAAAAATCACTCAACAGTATTATATTGATCGGTAAATGTGAAAGAAGAACATAACTAACAATGAAGGCTTTTGAAATTGTTCGATTTGTTGAACTCCTTAATTGAAAACAAAATATTATCAGCTAATGCTTAACTCGGCGCTTATATAAAACAAGGTTTAGAAAATAAAGATTGATTTATTTTAAAATGATCTGCAATCTACACTAATATTAAGTACGAACTTTTAGACAACATACGAATCATGCTATACTTATTGTAATTACCACTAAAGAAAACTTATAATAATAGACATGCACAAAGAAAACATAATCCCCAATTCTCCGTGTTTATAAAACAAGCCATAGGTTAAACTTGGGCCGATTCTTGTTGGCGAACATTTTTATGCTTTATTAATGTAAATTCCAATACGCAAGCCATGAATCAATAAAAGTACAAAAATGTGACAGTTGCACACCTTCTTATACTACTACAATATTTAAGTTTTTTCGAGGTTGTATATATGCTGGCTAAGATGGTGTTGAATGGATCACTACCGTCTATACGTATACGAAAGTAAGCTCAATAAAAAAACTCACGGGCAACAATGACGCTGCGAGTGGCACGTCCATATCGATTGGTCGCGAGGCAGGTGTAGTTGCCCAGATGACGCGACTGCAGTGAGGAGATGGTGTACACGAGATGGTCCCGCAGACTCGGATGTGCTGGCAGGGCGAGGGAGATGACACTGGGCTTGTCGGTCAGATGGCAGGACACTGTTGGCTGTGGTTGCCCGGATACACGGATCTAGAGGGGGGGTCAGTGTAATACCATGGTCAATAATTATATAATTAAACAAATAGCAAGTAGAATTGATTGAATAAATAAATACAGAAGGAAAGAAAAATTACTCTTGTTAAAAATTTCATAAATTTACAATAATAAAACACTTGATTTGATTAGACGCAACAGTTAAGAAGAACATAATTATAAACAAAATTAAATAAAATTATTATTTGGGGGGAAAAGTGCTGAAAAAATGAAACATCATATTGAAACCAAAATATCTATATTAGTTAACCCGAAAATATTATAAATTAAAACATTTTATATAACCCATGTCCGCGCTTTCTATCTAGCTATCATATATAGAAATGAATTTGAGTTAGAATTCCTTTTTAACTCAATTTTAAAATTGATGTTTTACCTTTTTCAACACTATTTTTTCGATTGCATTAATCCAGCACTTGTCAAGTTCTGTTTACTTCTGCTAAATTCTTATAAATACTCATATAATTCAATCAGGTTTATATAGTATAAATATTGCAAAAGGTAAAACAATTTAATTTACATTTTAATATCACTTAGCGGTTAATAATTCTTCTTAAATCAATGTTATCAGCATTTATTTACTATGATATGTCTTACCTTTCTGAAACAAACGATCGCATATAGACAGTATACAGATGACTATATCAGTAATGTTTTACAATGTTTTTTGTAAAATAAATGATTATCAAAATGATTAAAGAAAGATAGTATTATCATTCAAAGAAGGACACAAAAGAAAGCCAGTTTTCATAAATATTTACTTTTTGAGTCATTTATTATTCGGTCAAATGTAATGCTAAAGTTTTTGAATTATCTCATTCATATATCATGCCAGAGATAAACAGCAGATATATCTTGACAGTGATTTATTCAAAGCTCTATATATATTGCATACACGCATGTATAAAAACAAATGATTATTTTTATATCAATAAATAAATATATCTATTATAGGACATTTTTATATTTTTGAAAATATTTTTTATAATTAATTAATTACGTAAATGAGTTAAATATACAATAATTATTAAACTATACGTCATGTATAAAAAATATAGATAGACTAGAAATTACAATTAATAATTAAATACGAACCACGCCAGTGTAAATACCAAAACTATAAGAAAGAACGCCACATATGATATAATATGTGAGTTCGATGATTTATATATAAGGTCATCATTGGATGCATCGTACGGTCACCTCCATTATATAATGTAACTCTGCATTCAAATGTTTCAATTAGTTCAACTCCGAGGGCACATTTCTTCTTCCACTTTGCTCGGAGATGTAATTAACAGACTTGTATTAGAACACAAACAGCCTGAACCGCATCTTGTGTAGTGTGTATAATAGTACACGACTGAATTAAGTGTTCTACAAAGAGACTCTTGGAGCATGCAGCGCTCGCCATCCGAATTAACCCGTAATAACCGGAGCAGGAGCGAAATATTATCCTTTTTCCAACAATGCTTGTCGTCAAAAGCAATATCTTTATTTCTGTCACATATACAGAAGAGTATTTTTCAAGAGTACACGAGATTGGAGATATTTTATCACTACGAATAATCGATATCAAAATAATATCAAATGACTAACATCTATACCATTAGGTTTAACTTAAACTTGAGTTTTGTCTCTTCATTAAGAAGATAAACGTTAAAATGATTTCCGAAGTCATTTCAAAGAGCGATAATGAGCTTGATACAAAAGGGTTATAGTCGTATAGATATTATTCAACTTTCTTGTTTCATTAAGTTCAAAGTTACGAAACAAATATGACATAATATGTAATGTTAATACTTATCCATATTTTCTCAGTAGAATTTAGTACGCTTATTAACTTTAAAAACGACGTATAATTTTAAACAAATTCATAAAAAGCATAATATAGTAATAAACCTAGAGCCCATTTTTTACAGTAAAACAATAATAAAAACCTAGATACTGATTTCTAAAAAAAAACTACAATTTATTGGTCCTTCAAAATTGTATTATTTTTGAAAATTTGTATTATATAATATCTTTTTTCTGACAGTTCATCGTTTTTCTAACATGAAAATGGACTCTAAATCAGTTCGAAATGTCGTTTTAATAAATTAATTTTATCAATAGATTATTGTTATGGTTTTTTCTTATTAAGAGTATAATATTTATGATATTTTAACTATATTTATAATATTTGTATAATTTAACACAAACATATAAATTACAATTTAAAATATTGCTTCAAACAAATATTCCAAAATATATATAATTAGTATAGAAGTAGTAAAAATAAGGTGGATTCTGGACCCGTTACGTAACACCCCTCCACTTCGTTATTGTCGATGAGGGATGCGTATCGGAGTATTAATAGGTGCATTATATTATACAGCCAAACTTCCTTTCGTTTTGACAATCAACTATGGTACACTATCTTTCAGAGATCAAGTCGTCAACATATAAGGACTCTACCACTTCTTAAGAGTGCGAGAATAAATAAATTATTAAATGAAAAAACAACTTTAACGGATAACAAAAGGGGCGCTTAGAATAACTATAGGAGTCCTTCTATTAGTCTAGGGTGTGGCCCTTTCATTGAATGAAAGGGGCTCTTCTAAAGAACTTAGAAGTTCTCTTAATTGAACTTAACAGTATCCCTTCTAATGAATCACAAATAAATAAAACGCGGCTTCGGCAGCGAAGTATAACGGGCAGACAAAAGGTCCATTTTTGAAAAAAAGACTTAACTTTGTTAAAAATTAATATTTAGCACAATCATTTTAAGAATGGTCTAAGACCATGACCCCCTCGCCACCAATTGTCTCAAGTTGGTAATAAAACTGTACTGTACAACACATTAATTAATATAAGATAATTATTTGGAAAATAGGTTTATTTTAATATGGCCCTACTATATACACATTGAAGTGAAAATTATGCTTATTATGAAAAAAAGATGCTTATTTATGAGTTACCCTAATTAACGCAATTTTTTTCAATAACAATAAAAGAAATATTAATTCAAACAAATCAATTTTCATGGTTTCCTCAATAGACAGAGGTCGCCTTGCAGAACGTGTATTTGTAACCCTCTCTGTGAACGGAGATACAATACAACGAGATGGATACATCACAGGTGACTCAGTTGTTTTGATTGTGCGCCAGGTTTCCGTTTCTATCGAAGCTGACATCTTTCACAGGAAATCAGTGGCTAAAGTGCAAAGAATCCTCGAAAAAAAGTGAAAATAAATGTCTTGATGAAATGCAGCAAGAGAGATAGTCGCACAGCGGTGTAAACTATAGAAATGACTATATTTAGCGTCACTTGTATTCAACAGCTCGCAGGCTAACGAAATAATAAAATACAAAATATGAAATCTGATTCACAAATTAATATTGACGCAACAAGGCGTGTGTGGCTCTTCTTTTAGGAATAAAATTTCAAAAAGATTCCATTATCAATGTTTATTTACAAATGAAATAGTTTTTGGGGTCAATAATATTTACGTTAAACCAGTCATCAACAGACGGTTTTGGAAGGGGGGGGGGTCAAATTTACCCACCAACATTTAGCCTAGGCAGTTGAAAATATTCCTCATTATTATTTTCATTTTCAAGGCGAATCTAAATATATTGGTTCAGTTGTCTTCTGGTAAGACTTGGTTAGATTCATAATAGTTAGAGACAGAGATGTACTCATTATAATGCAATAGTTAGGAGGAAAAATAATTTTTAAAACAATCAGTTTTAGCCCATTTTTATCATTAATGACAATATATTAATTGTTAGCCTGCTCCAAACAAATTCAATCTCATAAAGTATGCAATGATGCAGCGATCAGTCACAGTTTTTTTTACTACATTTTTAAAATGTCAAAAAAACTATTTTTAGATATTTTGAATCATGTATCATGACATCATGTTCTGCAGTATATTCTACAAAACTATATATTACTAATTAGACAGTTACTAAATATTTCAGAGCGATAGCTTCATTAGATTTTGAGTAGTAAGTGATGGAGCAGCAATGGGTCAATATGACTCCCCTTGGTGATTCTAGCGTTAATGTTAGGAAATCCATGTTATTTTAATTCATGTATCTTTTAATAGTATAATTTTTTGGACATATATATTACATATCTTTATTTAATTAATTTTAGATAAGGATAAATAGTATAACCTACAACTTTTTAACTTCGTATTATAAGTATCTATATACTAAAATGATTTTTTAAATAAATTAAGTTTTTGTAAGTTCTTATAGCAATCCGAATGCAAACAATACATACAGATCCAACTCAGAAAAGTTGCTAATCACTTGACAAACACAGTTGCGTCTGCCAGGCAGAGATAAGAGACACTGCTGGGATTCGAACCTGCTACCTTCACACTTAATCACCAGCGCCATATAATCAACTATAGGCTATTTAAACCCAATTCAAAATAAATTGGAATGTACATATTTTTAAAAATATGTTCATTATATAAACGTTAAATATAAACGATCGTATATTGTATATACTACTATAAATAATTTTCTTTAAATGTAATCCTTAACAAATACCGCATATACTGTATAAACACGGTCGCTAAATTTGAATGCGGGTGCAATTGTAAATACTTCATTTGTTTGTAATGTACGCAATGTGGCATACTTATCATTTTAGTACTATAATAGTTATAACTAAATACAACCAAGAAATATGAACACACATCACATGCAATAACTAAAATGTATAAAATACCTTCAGTATATATAAGTCAAATATATCAAACATGCATTCCTCCTTCTCAGGCTAGGTGGCTATAATTATTATTTAAATAACTCGAAAGAAACATGACTTATTGAAGAGCTCAAAACGACACAGCAGAAAGACTTGTTGAATCCAAATAACGTGTCAAGTTGAATAAAATTCAATAAGCAAACACAGCTGGAAGCGTCATTAATAAAGTAGTAAAGAAAAGGCTGTGGATAACATTTTCAAACTGTATAATATAGCTGCCAGTCTGTGAAAATAACCATCTGCTCCATATCTATAATAATAATATCTCTCTCTTAATGTCTTTGATGTGTGATCAGGAAGAATATGAGAATTGGTTTCTATCGACATCCAGTGCCCCATCTTCAGACGCACCCCTCTGGCTTGTTGGATGCCTTTCTGCCATGTAATCAATGGTGACCAGGGTTTTGTTTTTGTACATTGCCCAAACTAATTATAATTATATAAGATAAGCGGCCAAGAGATAATTTACTTCAAACAAATTTAATATATATATATATAGTTGACAAGAATCAAACAACTTCGCTATTGCAGGCTCAGGCGGTGTATTTTATAGATGAACAAATTTCAAATAAATATGCTTGTTTGTTAGTTAGTTATATATTTAAAGTTATTAATTTTGCAATATAGTTATAATTGATGGGATGGATTCTTAGATGTTATAGTATATATACGTACGGTTATGATTAAGTTTTACAAACATGTAGACATTCATCAATAGGTCTTTGGTTGAATTTGGTGTCTATATATATATATATAATGAGTTAACATAATATTTATATATAATGTGCAGCGATATCAAACTCTATATCATATTATATAGTATCACCATATTATAGATGCAATATCCACATAAACTGGAAATGTCCGACTATTCACATACAGGGGCAGCAATTATTTTGGATTTTAATTAAATCAATATTCATTGATTTAAAGTATATTAAATTAAAAAATAGTCATTTTAAAAAGCGGTTTACAATAAGTAAAAACATTATAAAAGAAAACTTTAATTATGTCCTAATGGAGTGCCAAGAAACAAAAAACGCTATGGCTACTATATATTATAGTATAGCCATTACATTTATAATATATATTGCTCTTGTAATAAATGTATAATTGTTATCATAAACTAACATGATTTAAAACATCGATCCTTATTATAGTTTTAAGCGATTCCAATATATTTTCCAAATATATAATTTGGATAAATGAATCAATCAATGGATAATTAAAATATAAATCAAATAACAGTATATAGCTTGTCAATTGATTTTCTAAACTGAATAAATGATGTATTTTTTAATCAAACACATTTTATATATTTTGAAGATTTTGTTTTTTTTACTTTCTCATGTTAAGTAAAGTTTAGGAACAAATTCATCAATTTTCTCATGTTAACTAAAGTTTAGGAACAAATTAATCAATTTTATTGATATACGCAGAGTATTTTTCCAGCAATTTTCAACCCGCTTTCATTCTGATTAAACTTGTATAACATAAAGTAATAGACAGAATTTCTGACACGAAATCTACTTTTTCAACCCTTTTACTAAATCTAGGCTCGGATTACTATAGCGTCAAAATATAATTTCAAAAAGATATCTCGGGATATACCAACCATATTAACATATGATTGGGGATAAAATTTACCCAGATTTTAAAACGCGGCGAAGTGAACAGTTTTAATGCATAAGAAAACTTACAAACTTTGCCTCAATGCCTCTTATCGAGTTGTCAATCGGGTTGCTCGTATTTTCGCCATAATATATAATTGTTCATTTAAAAGTAACGCTACCTTTGAGAGGTGAAAGAAAAATGCAATGAGGTGCGACAATTACTGCAGGAGAACGTCGATGATATCACCCCTATTATACTTGACTGGCATGCAGAGAGGCTCTGTTCGACTCTCTTATAATATAATATAGCCTATCACGTGAACTAACTGTACTAACTAACTAACTCATTCGTTTGTAATGTAATATGAAATACAAACAGTGTCACGAAGGGAGAAGTGAAGTATTCGAGCCGTGAGTATGACACATAAACGAACACTAAACAACTAAACGAGTGCAGAGAAACTGGGGGAGAGAGAAAGGGAGAGCGAAGTCCCTCGAGTCACGCACGAAATGGAATAACTAAGTTGTTCCAGGAAATGTTTCTGCTTGTACCTCGAGGGTCAGGGAGCCTGTGAATGAGGCAGTTGTGGGCTTTCTTAGCATCCATGATGTGCTGGATACATCATTAGACTGAGTGATGTCTTCAGATAAAATATAATGTACATCGGTTGGTTTCTCCAAAACAATATCAAGAATAGACGACTGTGAGAGTATATATAATAGAGAAAATATTTTACTAATTATCATATATACAAGGATTACGTAAGCACTTTGCAATGGATATCAAAAGCGAGAAACTCGCCTAGAAATTAAATTTTAAAAATTGTATATTTTTATTTAACGAAACAACAGATATATAAACTTTATCAAAATATATTAAAAAGAGTCTTTCGACTTCTCTTCATTAATTAAATTGGTTGCAATGATTGTGCCAGGAACCCAGAAACGCTTTATTCCATAACATTTTAACTTATAATATTATAGGCGGGCAAGTTCTCACAATTAACACTCATACCGTTTGACTCAAAATACCCTGCGATATGTAGATATAGTGCATAATCACATACAAACCATAGGATCTATTTTTATGACTTTGGCACTAAAACGGAACCAATTTGATCGAGTTCCTTAATCTATAAACCTCCATATAGATGGAAAATTGTTTGCTCTGAGACAATAAAAGCGACCGAGTCTTCATAACAGTCAGTCTCCTATATAACAAGTTTAGCTGAGTATGAGACGAGAAGTACTCAGCTCAGGTGATAATATATATTGTATATAGCTCAGCACCACTGTTATAGTGTCTTAGCCAGATAAAAAAATATCTCGTGGTGGGAAAAATACCTCCATTTTTGTTAAATATATATACAATCTAAACAATAAATATAAAACAAGTCATTCTGTAGGCTATAATAGCCCATGCGCAGCAGGTCGTCAACAAAGATAAAATAAAATGTACCTTAATCATTATGCGAACATTTATAATTATTTCAAGTTTTGAAATTGTTTGACAAAAAAAACGAAATTGTTTAATATATATAGACTGACTATTTATTGAAATAATCGTTTTACAAAAATACTGAAAATTCAAGATTTAAATAGCCTATATAAAGTGGCACAAATATATAAATTATAAACCCCTATTTTTTTACTTTCTGAAATATTGTTTATTCTATATATACAGTGTTTCATTCCCTTCTGTTATATATTTAGAAGTATTATTTATACTTTCGCATATCAATCACATATTAAAACAAGTTAAGAAGCGATGTTTTCATGACAACGTGGTGACACCCCTTCATGCTATGATGTATAAACTGGACAAATACTGTAATTAAATCTATGTTATATCACGAGAAAATGAAACTATTTATTCTGTGTTTTTTTTGAAATCATGATTTCTGCATGCTGCATATTCAAAGAAATTAAACTTTTAATTACATGCCAACAAATGCTGCTTCTTGTCATGTTATTGAAGGATTGTATTCGTCTTTTGAAAGTAAAACAATGTTTTAATTAGTTTATTTTAATGAAACTTCTACCTTTACATATTATATTGCTACAAAAAAGCTTCAAAATATTTGCTAATGGTTGTCTTATTAATATTATATATTTAATTTACATTTTCAATTTCATATATAGATTAACGCATGATTAAGAAATGTTTACAAAATTCATCAAACTCATCAAATAGTTTACTTGTATGCACATGATATTTTAACATATACAGGAAAAATCAACTTTATAACATTTTCATCCATTTTAGATAATATTAAAAACATTATATTATACATTTTTTAAATAATATAATGTTTGTACATAATACACATACATTACATAGCCGGGTAACTAATTATTATATAAAATGTGAAAATAGATAAGGCTTATATAGTGTTAAATATAAATAAAACAAAATAAACTTTAAAAATTAGAAGATTTGTAATTGAATATTGTCATTATATAATAAACACCCTTTATAAAAAGTATACAACACTTTTGAGAGAAGCACCTTTCCTGCGCGTGACATTAATTGATTTGTCTATATTATTGAGTGAAACACCTTTCCTGCGCGTGACATTTATTGATTTGTTTATATTATTGAGTGAAACACCTTTCCTGCGCGTGACATTTATTGATTTGTTTATATTATTGACATATAATGAAAAATAAAGTTTGAAAATAATGAAAACTTAATGGTTTGGGTAAATTAGTCAATAAAATTTTTATATAAAAGAACTTATAATAAAATTATATAAAAAAAATAACATAAATATTTTAGATGTATAGTTAAACAAAATGATTTCCGTTATTTAATGATTACTTCACTCATTATATAAATATATATTAAACGATTTCCATATCCTGAAATGTTCACATCATTTCCTTTGCACAACATGTTATTCAAATATATGTAAGTAAATTCTTATTGAATAGCCTATACAACTTATAGGCACGTACGGGAATGTTCTTTACATAAAATCACATAAGCACACAACGCAACACATTTTAAAATGTATTACTTTTAAACACAGTTTGATAGTAATACATATATATGATAATAGAAAATTACGAATTCGGGAAAATTCATTATATTTTACTTCAATTTTAACTTTTATATTTTGAAGTATATAAATTATTAAAATTATTGATTTAAAATAATAATCGTTTTAAGAATGACCAAATTTGTCATTTTCTAGAATTACCTTTATATATATATATAACATCAATAATATTCATGAATGAGAATATATTATAGTTTTCTGTTGATATATGAAGTTTCATCTGGAACCCTTTATCAAACTAGGGAAAGATGACAATGAAAGCTTTGAATGCAATGAATGATTGGATCGTGACAAATCGCCCGCAAGGATTCAATCAAGGATGCAAGCAATCAAGATGACGTAATAGTTATATACCGCCCATATAACAAATAAGTGTGAAAACGAGATGAAGATTGCCAAAAGTTATTAAACCAACCGAGTGGCCATAGATCACCCGGCCGAACTATATCTTCATACAAATGACGCAATACTGTATTGCAGCCGGAGGAAGGGTATGGAAAGAGATTGAGTAATTAGCGACCGAATAATATCCCGAAATGAGACTTGGATTAGAGCTGCCTGTCCTATAGTGCGGATAATTGAATCCTATCTCCTCCCAACAGAAGATTCAACTGCTGTGAGTAATATATATCAACAACTGACAAGGCGGCGAGGTGTCATATTATGAGACATCGGGACTGTTTGTGTTAGCGCCTGACAACCTGAACAAAGCGGATGAAATCACACCTTCCAGCGGAAATTAACGGATTTTCATTCCTCCTTGCCTCGCCGACCAGGGCTGTTTGTATATATCACAACATATTGAATTGAACGCATAGCGATATATCACTAGGTTTAAATTATTTATAATTGTTGGACAATTTGCTATTAAGTTTTCAATATGTACAAATTGGCCAACATTTTTTATATCAGAATGTATTAATAAAACCTCATAATCGCCACCTTTCAATATTAAACATGGGAACAGGAGTGAAGGGTCGACTGGTTAAGACGATAGTTCGCGGATGTCGAGGATGATGTCTTGGACCTCAATCAGTCCTTCCTACATTGAGCCCAAAAAAACATCTTAGCATGGTAGTATGGGATGACATAGTTGACTAAAAATAATTCAATAAAAAATCAGGAGAGGCCAACTCAAATAAAAAGAGCTCGAAAATTAAATATTTTAAAACATTCTTTAATATTTAGATCAAACAAGACGCGTTTGTACAAAATTGAGGAACATTTAGATACCACTTTCTTTGGCAAAACTAAAGAAACATTATTTAAAAAGGCAGGACTCGTTTTATGCCAAACAAAACGAACAGAAATCTTTCTTCTAAAACAAACCGATGCAAAGGATGGTGAACGAGAGCATATTTTCCACTAAAAGCTGCGTTGGCTCTATTAAAAGATAGAGTCTCGAATTTCACTTTGATTTCTACAGCGTTCACGAAGCAATTTAAGTGGGTGTCAAATTTGTTCGCATTATTTTGAACACTATGTAGCCAAATCTCTTTCAGCTACACTGGAGCAGCTTTCTGGCTCAAATCAGCATGCATGATCCTTTTGTGGCTCTGCGATAGCCTTCCATGTCTGATATGTATAACAATAATAGCAGATAAATAAACAGTGAAAGCAATAAGACCATCGATAACGTATTGTAAAACTACATAAATGTTAAAAATATATTCTATTCTACCGCTAATAAATATATAATATAAAGCTAGTATTACAACCAGTGGGAATCATATCGTGTTATATATATTATTTTTCAATCTTTAATCAACTTGTAAAATATACATTCATTTCAATAACCATAAAACAAAACTTTTTTGTACAAAATCTACTGAGTAAAAAATAACTGCACTTGTTAAACGCTTATTTTTTTGTTAATTTTTTGTTAAACGTTTACAGTTGTCTGTACCAATTAGAAACTATAATTTATATATATATATAATTATGTCAACATTTAGGCAAACCAAAATATATAGTTCGATATAATGATTTCAATCTACAGAAAGAAATATATTTTTATATATTCCTTTTAGATTTTTATAATGCGGAAGTAAAAAAGGGACGACCCATTGATTATAGTCTTAGTCATATGTTTTGCGTTGTATATACCCGGATTCACAATCAAAGTCAGCTGACCAAAAGTCATCCAACAGATGTCGGCCAATCAATTTAGCAATATTATAATCAATTGACGAAAACAATCGATAACTCATATTCATATTTATAATCAATAATCAATAAAATTAATAATAATTACTAAAATAGACACAAGACAGACATCAAACTTGCTCAAGTGGCGGCGCCCCCTGGAAAGAAGGTGATGGACAGGTTTGGTAGACCCTCCAGTTCAGATAAACGAGTGTTACCGAAATACTTTGCTCTGCACTTTGTTCAGACAAAGAACAAAACTAAAAAGTATAACTTATCTCAACTGACTTATCCCGACAGCCTACGAATTGTCAGGCAACAGAAATTAGCTGTGAAACGTTTAGTCAGCATACAGAAAATATGACGATAAAACTTCATTGTGAATCTAGCTTAAAACATGTTCATGGTGTTTGGATATCAACATATGGATCGACATTCCATCGGAAATCTACAAAATAGTCTGTTTTGCAAATGTTTTAGGATTTATTAATTCCCTGTATCGATTATTCTAATCTATGGCAAACATGATTTATTCAATAAAACGAGTGTTTTCTTTTTGTAGAAAAACTGGCATCTAAGTAATACAGGCATAATATATGTATATGGTAGTGTTTTTATTACAAAATAGTATTTAAACATATTGATTTATCCGAACTTACTAGTATCTTCTCAGTAACACCCAAATCTGTGAAGATTTCTCTGTCAATTATGGTTATCTTTGGGGCACCTTTGGACAGAAAATAAATAAAACAAAACATAATAATGTCATAGCAATGTATCTATTGTATATAAAAATACAGAGCTATATATTTAATAAGTAAACATATTTGAAGAAAACGATAAATAACAGATAAGTAATGGTCACTTGTGAGGAATGTTAAGAAAAAACTCTTTAAATATAAACCTTTTTTAATTTAAAAAAAATTTATTAGAAATATCTATATTGGAAGAACTACTATAAATGGAATCAGAATTACGAAAGAAAAATTAAGAGGATTTATATCAATTGTAGTACCAATTATTAACAAAAAGAATGAAAATATAAAAAATTGGAGACACGTCCAAAAAGTTGAAATAGTTAGCTATTATACTGAAGCATACTTTTTGCGTAATAAAAACCTGAAGGTAGAGATCCTGATCAAATGAACATTACTAACCTGTTCAAAGAGATAATAGTAAAACAATAGTGGCTCATTTATTATACCTTAACATTATATATCGACATTATCGCATACAATTTCAGAATAAAGAACAATACTCATTTTAAAATCATCTGTGCAGCACAAAATATAAGATACTGTTAAAATAGATACACATAATATACTCATCGTTTAAATTTAATCAAAATGTTGGCAGTGAACATGATATTATATTTCTGCCAAAACTGATCATGAAAATAATCAATCAGATTTGAACTGACTCAGCCAGCCAAAAAATAGCCCCGAGCCAATTATATGTTGGAAAAATATTATATTACGTGTGAGAAAATATATTTCAGTCATACACTATATAAAACATGACATATTGACTGTGTTGAATTTTTAATACTTAAGTTTCCAAAATGCAAATCCCTTTTAGAACTGTTAGTTTAGCATTACAACAAATAAAGGCTAAGTACTGAACATTTGAAGAAGAAAAAAATAGGCGATAATGAGTAAACAAAATTAAAAATATATTTTTTTAACTTTATAAAAATTTAGTTCATCTGTTAACTAAATTAACCAATCGAAGTATATATATATATATAAGAAGAAGAAACTTGAAATATATATATTATATTTAATGAAGCCCGACATTTGTGTTGACTAAATATTCTTTTTTTAACCATTTTGAAGACCATTATGCCATGTACCTACTACTTATTATAGTCTCCAAATAAAACTGTGACACCAAATTGACACATCTAAAACTCTAAAACAAACTTAAAAACATTGTTAGAAAATAAATTAAACCCTTGTTTTAAAACGCAATTCAAACTGATTATTATATATGAGGAAACCACCCCCAAATCATACCTAAATTAATCGATATATATCCTACATGGTAGATAAAACACAAAAGTAGCATTGCATCAACAACCAATAGAAATGCTCCATCGATTTTTCTGTTTCAGTGCTGTGTAGTAGGCAACGACACACAAGGTTCGTTTCTATAATATGGTACCGAAATTATACCTAGTGATTTAACAAAGTGATTAAAAAATGCAAAAGGCTCACTGTCCAGCTCAAGTCGAATGGTTCTGCGCGCTGTGAGTCTTTCCCGAAAGTTCACCGTGTCAACCATAAGAGTCGCCTCACAGAAGTAGTCCCCCAGCATAGACTGTGTCATGTCCCGACGAAGAGACGCCTCATTAATCCCCTCGGCCAGGAGCAGTTTGGGTTCCGAGGTCTGCACAGGAAGATATCTCTTATAGGTATATATATTGACTCACATGATTCAAAATTTAAAAAAAATACAATTTAATCAATATACATTAAATATAATAACGAATGCAATTTATTTTGTTTCCATCAAATTTCTAAAACACTTGGTATCAATTTGAATCTATACTTATATCTATTGATATTATAATTTTATACAAACATTAATAGGAACTAAATGATTGTCGAAAATAAAACGAAAATGTTCAAATAGTTGAAAACTTTAGCCAGTGTTTGAAAAATCTAAACGAATCCACACTGAACTTTTTTTTAAATACGAGCAACGAAAGTAAATACTGATATAAATGTCTTTGGTTGTCCTATATATTTATCATTATACTGCTAGTGAGAACTGTATATCTTTTTGGGAGTCTTGAAACTGTCCATTTAAAAATATATATAATTTGTAACAACATTTTTACATCAACTTTATTGAAATACTGAAATAATAACAAAAAATTCTATTTATTATTGACAAAAAATAATGACAAAGCAATAATTTATTATCGAGAGTTTCCGAGGGTTTATGTAAATGTTAAATGGTTTCCGTTACACTAGAAAATAAAGATAAATTATAATGTTTTAGAAAGCTTGTGTGAATTATTTTGAAATTATAAATACTCCTAATATTTAAAAGACAAATAAATACTTATTAGAAAATAATTATAATATAATTACAATGATTTATAACGGATACATTTAGATAAATGTATAGATAATAATCGATTAATTATAGGTAGGATAACAATATACATAACAAAGATACTTGGATATATGTATATATATATATGCATTCTGATTATATGGGTTACAACTACATTATATAATACAAAATTTAGTTATTTCATACAAAATATACCTATTGTTTAGGCAGTATGACCCTGTATGCGCAACAAATGCTGCCAATTATGAATAATAAAGGTTTTAGATCACATTTGGAAATTATATGGAAATGATTGAAATGCAGCTAAACATTTTATTTATAGATTTTGGTGCAATCTCAGAAATTTCAGGATTTTGATAAAATTTTAAGATTTTTTGAGGAATTTAAGGAAACAACTTAAATTGGAGGAATTCGAAGAACAATAACAGACCTGTAACAGCTTAAAAAGTTTTTTCGCATTATAAATCATACATCATAATAAATAAATCATGTAACTTTATAATTTTTCGTTTTATGTTGTGAAAACTGAAATATTTAACATAACATATTTTTAAGAAAAAACGATAATATTTCTAGGAGTAAAGTTATATTTTTTAACGTTTTGGTTTGTCATTTTTTCTCACTTTTCTCCAAGGGAAAACGTTAATAACAGAGTTTTATGACTATACTAAAACATCATCGCGAAGAAAATTGCAGTTCTTTAGTTATTATAAATATTTTACATACGAAAAAATAGGATCAGACAAATTTAAAAATGCTTTGACCAACTCATCTCCGTGATCGTTATTAAATGAATGGGAAGATGACGATGAAAGTTTACTGCAGATCTCAAATGTACTGGTGAACTCAGAAAATACTAGAAAATCACGGTCAATTGATCAAATCAACAAGCAAGTTAAGAACTCAACAAATACTTCAGAGAGAGAGGAAAATTATTGCTAATTACGTCGTTTTGACTGGGCATGAATATAGAATTTGCAATTACCTTGAAATGTCGTCCTCAACTGAATCTGCACTCTATATTTAAAGTAGTTTAGTGTCTGTATTCTTGATGTTATATACGTAAACAAATAAACTGAAATTAACCATTTCAAATTTTACGTATAGAATATAGGGCGTCCTAAAATATAGTATATTGTTATATCATAACATAATAATCGGTGCTCCCATATCCTTACAAGATTTATTTTCTCCAGTTCTGGAGAGTTTTCGTGATAAAACTTCTCTTAATTTCATAATAAATAAGGCTCCCTCGTAGTTATATATTTTTAAAATTTGATGTTTAACGTACTAACTATACTACAGGAAGTAATTTTACAAAGATCCTAAGAACTGATTACATAACAATTATACACATCATATTTAATTATATAAACACCTGAATATGTATTAATTATAGAGTTCAACTTCTATACAAAATTGTAACACCTAAATATATGTTGTTAATGTATACTTCAGTATTAATTACTGCATAGGCCTGCTCTCGCGAGTTCTCGCCAATTCTCGCGAGTTTTAGGGAATAGTTTTCAAAAATACTTCACTTCAGAAAGTTTTCGTGACTTATTTACTCGAGCGTTATGTCATTTTTAATTCACCAGTTTTCAAAAGTCTCTGGGAACCCTGAATATACTGATACCCTGATCAAGAAATAATAATAAATTATATAAATAATTAAGTTTGCTGGATTGAAGCGCTGAAACTTAGGTTATTTTTCCGATACTGAAGATTATTTGTCAGAAGTGTCTTTGCATCTTTATGTCCCATTGATTAATAATAGTGTAATACCGTTAATTTTAATTTGACAGCATGATATTATACCACACTTTAGGCATCAATTCAATTATAGATGTGAAACAGTTTAGTAGATTTATTTATAACTGCTGTGTTATAAATGAATAACTTGAGGTACGTCTAAAAGTATTCAGTCTATTGAAGTTTCAGTTTATAGAAGAACAACATTATGAATTATAATTATTATTATACCTTAGTCTATATGAATCAGTTAACAATCATAAAAATAACGCTTCCTGCCCATTTCAATGTTTAACAAAGCAGTCTCTTTATACTAAAATGTACCCCATAATATATTGAGCACAACTGCGATTCACTTAAGCACAACCAACCAATTTAGTTATCAACATAAAACACTAATACAGTATAAAAGGAAGTTGGACAAACGATCATTCTTATTTAATGAATATAATAAATTGATTGTTTACTGTAGTCAAAATATATAATAGGACACTCAAATATCATTGGCATTTGACGCTTAAAATAAATTATGCTATAGAACGGGTGAAACACTATAATATAATATAACGACTATGGTTAATATAGAAATAATCAAATGTAGAAATAACACACGTCACAAGGGATTAATAAGACATGAAATATACTATAAAAAAATTAATGACAACTAGGGTCTACTATATAGGAACAGAATTAAAGACTGCATTCATGAAAATTTACAAAATTTAAAAACAAATTACAAACAGAAATATTGCGTTTTCGCTTTTAGGCTACAATGTTTCATTGCATATAATATGACCATATTTAGTTTTTTTTAAATAAAATAATATATGGGAAAGGCCTCTGCCGAACAATCTCGTAAGAAATATTATCGATGAATAAAGTTCATTTATCAAGATTTATAATGTAATTGTAATTAAATTACGGAAAATCGCAAAGAATAACAGAGCTATAGGGAGACGTTTATAAGATTGAGCTGGGCAGGCGGGAGGGACATGTCTATAGTAAGTTTCGAGATATGACGACGAAGAATAACAACTCGATTATATGGAGACGTGAATCTTGCAAAAAATGAGAAGAGAATGACTGTTAAAGAGATCTATTTTAAAGCAGTCTCTGTAATTAAATAACAACCTTGTAAGCTATCCCAAAATTGGTTAACTTTTTTTTTACTATATATTAATCGCATGAAAAATATTTCTTTGCAAAGTATAAACCATATTATATATGATCTGAATCTGAAAGCGAAATTTTCTTATTTGTTGACTATCGTCATTCTGATTGTATATGTATCACTATTATATGTAAAACTTCTCTGAAAATAGCCGACTAGCCGATAAATTACATTTTGCAATATGTGTAACTCAATTTGATATCAGACGTGCCTCAAGCCTAAATAATAGAATCATATTATATAAATACAACATACAATATACGGAGTCGATAGAAAGTTACGCCAGATTTTCAATGTAACATTATTTACATTTATATTTCAGTGGTTATTAATAGATTTACCATAATTCACAACATATAGTAATATATACAATATATATAATTCAACTGGCCACCATGTGTTCTATATACACACATCTTCACATCTTTGAAGTCTGTTTTTGGAACACATCGGCAAACCTCCTAACATTGGACCATGATATTTTCTTTGAGAGCATTAATAGTTCTGAATTTTATGCATGCATTTCTATAACAACGCACCAGAAAACAACAAATCGGAGGACAGTGAAATAAGGAGATTGCATGTTGCCCACAGCTTCCAATTATAGACTATGCAGGGTTTATAAATTGAAAATAACTGTTTTGCATCTAATAAATGAATGATTTGTATTGCTGACACTTTAGCTTTATGTATTCTGTTTTATAAAGGTTATATATATATTATAACATATCAAATATAAAGTACATAAATATAATATGATTATAATATAATATGTAACGTGTAATAATAATCCTATAAATGTCATAATAATCGAGCGTGCCTTGAATGCGTTTTGTCCTTTTTCGTCAATTCATACTCGTATGTTTATATTTTTCAGCGTCCAAATATTGTCTCAAGGGTTAGATACTCGCAATATTCCCATCCAGGTGTTATTAATAGAAGGGTTCAATCCATCAATCATAAAAATGACTGTCTAACCAATTAAAAAATTCCGATGTGGTATAACGAGGTGGAGTATGGCAGCTAGATAATGTATTCAAAACGAGATTCACCCAATTTTCAACATATTCATAACATGTTGAAAGATATATGTCCGTCTTTGTAACAAATGTGGCATAATATGTATTATGTGTTTATTGTCGACCGACACATGGATGTAATATTTTCTTTGTAATTGTTTATCCACAAACAAGTATGGTATGTAAATATTAATAGATGTACTTCAATGTTCACATATGGATGGACGCAGTAGCGTCAACAGGAATATGGTTGAAAGGTAACAACGCCGATACTCATTTGATAAACTGTATATACATTATATGTGATAAAAACGAAACATTCACTATATAATATGTATATTGTGTTTGTTTATTTTGATTAAATATACTTAATATATTGTATTTACATATACATAACATATGTATTGTACATTCATATAACTTTACTTTTTGTTATTATATATTTTATTCACTTTTTATGGATTATTGCAAATACATGTTGCTAATTGTTCATATTTGTTATTTATTTGTCAATCGTTGGACATAATTTGTTACTAATTGGACCTATATGTATGTCTCTACTTGTACCTATCCTTATACATGGCGATTATTTATTAAACACATATATCTATTATTGCATGTTGAAAAAGGAGTGAATTATATTTTGAACCATGCACCCGGCAACACCATCCTGTTAGAAATATAAATCCTTATCACCTATTTCATTATACTGACTTTATTATTGCTAATTAATTAACGTAAACCTAATCACACGTGTAGTTGTTACTAGATGTCAACCTATATGACATCAGATAATATTAATTTAGGATTTAACCAGTCTATAAATGCATGCGTTGTCAGGTGACTGTAAGGAGTGTAATTTTAGTATAGAAAATATTGTAAATAATGCATGTCATGTCTTCAGAGAATAAATAAACGAAAAAAATAAAATTTTGATTTTTTTTTCAAACTTGAATCAAATTGACACAATTGTTGAAAATAATAACCCAAATACTATAACTTATATATTTTTACAATTGTACTAGTGTTATAAGATACAGAATAGAAAAAAGAAATATTAGAAAATGACTTCAATATGAAAAGCGGTAACAAAAAACACTTTTTACAGATTGAGGGATGCCTCTAAAACGATCTCCCTTAGGGATATTTCGAATTGCGGGCAACATCTAGATTTATATTAATATTATCCAAAAAGTTTGAGCCGCGGTTGAACTTGTTAGATATCTATCGTTTGATGAGTCAATTCTACACAACCACAGAAAACAAATCGGAACTAATTTATACACACAAGGCTAATACGATATACCCATTTTTCAGCCAGATAACCACATGTAGTTGAAATTGCCAGTAAACCCTATTAGTATATAGATATAGTATAAGGAAGTTGTTGTTGGCAAATCTATCCGATATGCTGGTTCAATTTGAGTTTAATTCCTTTTTCTACGAGTCGATGCTGTCGACTGATGGCTGCCTCCTCTCTAAGTAATTTTAATTAAGAGCGAGAATTTCTCGTCTTCCTGTCGTCTTCAATGTTTCCTGTCTTCGAAATTCCTCAACTGCTCTCCCGTTTCCTCCAGCCTCCCCCCTATATTAGGTCTTTAGAACTCCCTGACAGTTGAAATTGACGGCCACCTGACATTGAGATTGCCTGCGACTTCAAAAGTTGGAATTAAACTCCTTGGCCAAGTCGCTGTGCTGACTACTTCGGTCAAACAATAACCTTAGGCAGAGTTGGAATTGACGAGAACATACTGCAGCCACACTTGAAGGGCTGCCGATCTTTTTTAATAAATATAGGTCCAACTCTTGTTTTGTTTCAATATAATAATTGATTATAAAACATGTAAAACATTTCGCAGGATCTCATCATTATAGTCTACACAGAAAAGTAACCAAATTAACTATTAATGAAAACGGCAAAAGCCATTTGTATTCCTAAACTTGTTAAGTATTCTTTGATAAGAAATTATTCGAAAAAGGAAAATATTATTGAAATAACAAAGAAGAAGAAAATAGCAAAGAATTATTCAGTCGTTAACATTTATTTTAATAAGTAATACATCAATGGTGTGAAAAGTGGTTAGTCAGATTTTTCTTCATATGGCACAATAAACTAAAAAAAACTATTCTATTTATTATGTCAGCAGTACTTCAATCGCCAAAGAGGTAAAAAGAAGACTAGTTATGCCGAGAATCGACTGATAATTCCAATTTCAGCTAAAGCTGAACCCTTACCTATATAGAATGATAGAAGAAAAATTGAAGCTTTTAAATAGTAGTCTTTGTGCAAGGTGTTAAAAATCAATTGGAAGACCACAATATGTGATTGACTTTGTTCTAGAAAAATTACAATATTCAAACAGTCTACTAAATCAAAGAACTCCTGACCTGCCAACCTTTCGAGGCAAAACAGAAAACCATGAAGTGTCAGGGTATACTTAGATTTCCGTGCCAACAAAAAAAATTATTGACGTTTATAAAAGTCACAAGAATCCAGACGCTACATATATTTCAATATACTATAATGGGAATGCATGTACAAGCTTATAGACACCATTATAATTATGAGTAAACAAAAGATGCTCTGACAAGTGCCATGTTTCAATTTTACTTTTCAAGTGATCTACACTATATACTAGCTAATTATTGATCTATACTAGCTAATTATTGATATATACTAGCTAATTATTGATCTATACTAGTTAATTATTGATCTATACTAGCTAATTATTGATCCATACTAGCTAATTATTGATCTATACTAGCTAATTATTGATCTACATTGTATACTAGCTAATTATTGATCTAAACTAGCTAATTATTGATCTAAACTAGCTAATTATTGATCCATACTACCTAAATATTGATCAATACTAGCTAATTATTAATCTAAACTAGCTAATTATTGATCTATATCTATGAATTCACGATGCGGCCGAATTCTCAATGAATTCACAAACTCAATTCAGAAACTACAAAATTCAAAAGTAAATATATCCAAATAATTATATTCTCTTCTCTCGACAAGTCATATTCGAGTTCAAATATAGCGACAAATCTACTTACAACAGATATTGGTCTGAAATACCACTTTGTCATACTGTGAAACGTGGATTCGAGTATCTGTGTTATGGGGACCCTCTGATATATAGTCCATACTCAAAACCGAAATTATCGATTTACAATAATTTGTTACTCAGTCTCTGTTCCTGCAGACCGACTGCTGAAAGTCACAGTTCTATCGACAATAGCCCAACATCATCTCACCCAATAAATGGACCAGCCTCGTTATAATTCAACTTGGACTCCATCCATTCCGTCTGATGCATCTTTCTTACATTGTCGAGAATAGAGGAACAGTTTTCTCGCTCCCTATTTCTCCGGAGCCTTACAGTGGTCAGATTATAGCAGACGATAAATTGAATTCGGGCGAAGAGGAAAGATATTTACTGATGACCGTGGAACTCGACTGGTGGTGGAAAGAAACGAATTTGAAACTTACCCACAAACTTGATATTGGCAACAGATAACTTACTACATGATTTCCTGTTTGAATTAATATCACAAATTATATAATATTAGACAATTATTAGTTAGTTAACATATTATTATATAGTATCTATCTATAAACAATAACCAACTATAAACTAACACTATAAAAAGAAAAGTTTTTTTTTTAAATAAACAAATCGATAAAAAATAATTTAAAATAAAACATCATAAATGCCGCCTAATACATTAAACAAAGATTAATTGAAAATTAAATTAAACTAAACATATATAAAAATGGTTTTCTTATTTTAGCTGAAGAGGCACATTTAATTATTTTACAAAAATGTGTTTTTTAAATAACATTCTGACATGATTGCAATAAAATAATAGATGCGACTTCAAATACTACATCAAAAGAAATTTAGACGTTAACACAATATATTATGCTAATGTTATGATTAGTCAAAGAATTGCTTACTTGTCTGTTTGACTTGATTAAGTAAAAGTATTTATAATCTACATCAAGCTGTGCCGCTAATTCTCTGGTTTATAGCGCTATTTAACGACATTCCACTCCACCAACAACAAATCCCGGTATCATTTAAGACACCATACAATAACTATTTCCCTGAAGCAAACAAATTATATTTTTAAAACCAGAGTCAACCTATACCAAAACTCCTCAAAGTAAAACAGAAAGGTAAACAATAAATTTAACATCTTTGTTGCGCCTTTATTTAACAAAAAATGGTTAAATTTAACAATCAAAAAAACGCCATCAAATATACATTCAAAACAAAACGGGGAAAAAGTTGAATAATTTATAATCGTATAAAATTTGTGTGGAATAATCTCTCTCTAGATGAAAAAGAAATCTTGTAAAACTGCAAGTCGCAGTAAAAGTTCTTTTTTAAATTTTAAAGATTTTTTACCCCCAGGAGGGAAATACGTCCCCTTAAAAACTAAGAAAAACTATTTCTTCCATTTAGTGTCCCCAAAACCGTTTTCACGAATACGACGACAACGCCTATGTATGACTGACATGACATATTATTCTAGAGCAGAAGTTGTGCGTGAATTATTGTCTTTATACCAGCCATGGGTTGCTCATAAATTGGATTGCAAGTTGATGGCTGACCCATATTAGGGATTTTAAGATAAACTTTTTTTATTAAATGGTTGCACCTGCCTGATTGCAAAGTCTGCGCATAAAAGAATGTAATAAATTGAGGGAAAAAGAATGGTAGGTTATTTAATTTTTACTGTGAATAATTTAAGTAGCTTATCTGTACATATTATGCTAAAGATTGGTTCATATATGAATAACAGTGTATAACGTAATTTAGATTCATAACGAAAAATACGAAATTGATGTTAGCAAAAAGATTGAATGCATTTATTCTATCAATAAATATCTCCAAATGATGATAACTTTTCTTATGTCTTCTTCCTAACTAAAGTGTTTTAAATATAAGAAGTGCTGTGCGCTAGTGTCTTTCTTGTTTAATCATTTAGTTATTGATTATTATTGATTATATCCTCTGTTATTGATTATTATTGATTATTATTGATTATATCCTCTGTTATTGATTATTATTGATTATATCCTCTGTTATTGATTATTTTTGATTATATCCTCTGTTATTGAATATTATTGATTATATCCTCTGTTATTGATTATTAATGATTATTATTGATTATATCCTCTGTTATTGATTATTGTTGATTATATCCTCTGTTATTGATATTCACAAAATTGCAGCTCGAAAGTGTTGAACATAATATATCGCTTATTCAATAAAATAATTAGTTAAAAAATTATCATATAAAAGCGTATCTTATCTAACAAAAATATACCGGTTCAAGATTTAATCACTTAATTCATTAAATAGGTTTAGTCAACAAGCAATTATAGTATTTATAAATTAATAAAACTTAAAAGTTTATTATGAAAAATAGGATCTCATCTGATTAAAAATTGTATTGTAATCACTGTTGGATCGAATATACACATGCAGAAATAGGAAGTTACTCAACATTTAATAAAACTATAATGCGAGGTTACAATAAGCCCACCCATTGTATAGCCCGGTAGTTCTATAATTATGCATTTTATTTTTATGCTGAAATATTTACTCTTATTTAAAAGGAATCAGCATTACACTCACTGAAGAAGGATCTAAGGATATGACTGGTCACTATACTCAATAATGCACTAGAGATATGACACGAACAAATCTGACATAATCAATCAAGAGTTTATTATATATTGTAGAGACAATTATTGCGCAGTACATCTTAACTTTTTGGCCTCCGAAGATATTTTGATTTTATAAGACAGAGCTAAAGAGTCCCATTTTCCTGACAATTAGAAAAAAAGGAAAAGGTGCGTCATCCTTTCTATACTCAGAGGATGTGACTCTTGATATGATTCGAGGTGAGATGAGAGGGGAGGAGAGGAGGGGAGCAGCTGGGGCAGTTAGCCTGTGCCGATGACAGTTTGTCCGGGTCAAGACTCACCTACATCAGCTTCAGGTTCAACTGCGGCATCCAACCACTTCTTACCTCACTCAGTCAAGTTCAGAGATGTGGGTTAGTTGGTTAGTTATAAAGTGGAGAAATGTAGTGAAAATTTCCATTCTGACTCTTTATTACAAATTGGTCAGGAAATTGTAAGTTGAAAACAATATATATGTAATTTATTCTAATTTGTATATGTTTAGTGAGAGTTGAGGACAGCCATTATAAATCCCTTATAAATCCAAATAGGTGTGACTTAGTGTTCGCTTCATTTAAAATCATGAATTATAAAGGAACAAACAAATGCATAATTGTACTACTATTGATGTAAATATTTTTTATTCAATCGAACCAAATAATTAAACACTTTGCAGAATGACGCGTTATACAAAAACATTGTTAGACAAAGTGGCTTACATCAATATCATATTAATTTTAACACTTGATAAAACATAGACTTAAAGGATTAAACAAAGATAAAAACTTACGCTTCGTAAGAAAACAAAAGAAGCTCTCTTCGCTTCACATCGCATCGCTCCCCTTCAATACCGAAGCAGGACTTCTTTTCGAATATAAAATCAACAAGAATTTTATTTTAAATAATTTGTTTAAACTTTAAAAACACCATAAACTTTTAAAAAGGAAAATCTAGCCAAGAAAATATTTACTTTATCTTTGCAGTTAAATGTTGTATTATTGAAAGCAATGGCTACAACAAAAGGATAAATTTACACAATTTAAATTAAAACTTTTGTTTTAGATAATACTATATTCACACTTTTTTATTTTCTTCTCCTATACGTTCCTAAAAATATTTGCCTAAAAATAAAATTATGTTGTTAAAAATATGTATTAAATTTTGACTAAATGTTATCTGTACAGTTTTTTTTCTGAAAAAGGTGTAAGTAACACTTATATATTTCTTAGCATTCTATAAAAAAAAATATGCTAAAATAAAAATTAATTAAACAGAAATCGTAGATCAAAACAGAAAACAGACAGAAAAAGGACCACAGTGAAATAAAATGGATAATATACAGCAACAATTTTTTTTTAAAAAGCATATAAAAAAGTCAATTTAATAAATATGAAGTCCCTCATGCGAGAATCGGTTAACTCAGAAAAATATTTTTAGTCGCAAATGACATCTGAATTAGATTAGTTCAAAATTATTATAGAAAGCATCACTTGTAAATGCCATTTCCATTTATAAAGCATGATTTCTAAAAATATCTGTTAACGTAAACATATCTTTTTCAGGATCAAATAATATATATTTTAAATTTTCAGTTAGATTTTATCGTTTTACCAACATTTCATTCTATAGTGCCTAGAATCGAGTATAACAGTGCACGCTTGATCAACGATGGTATATTTCTCTCAATTTTAAAATAACCATAAAGAACTCTTATAATAAGTCCGGCAATACATATTATGAATAAGTTTTAAACGAAAGAGACAATTACATACACGAAACAACTAGAGAACTGAATCCATTCATCATGACCAATTGACTAGTCTTCCTTAATTGGCTCCATTATTCACCGACTGAGGATCCCAACGAACCAACTCTGTCTTTTCTTCATTTCCTGAGGTCAGACAGATGCATTGCCCCCCCCCCTTCCCTCCCGCCCCCTTTCACTGAGAGAGAAGTAGTGATCATCATTAGCATACAGATGAAGTAACATTTGCTCCATCAAGCAGTGAGTGTGTTTATGGACGACACGTCTCACACTTTACCGCACAAGAGTCTAACAACAATATCATCACACATAAACTCGGAAAAACTAGAAGTTAATTATAACTGGAAAACAACCGTAAATATCGACATGTACCTACATCTGTTTATATCAACATGTACCTATACATTCGTTGTTTTCCCTTTTTAATAAAAAGATAAGACTATCCCTTGTTAATAATAATCAGTGAAATCAGTCTCTACACGTGCAGATAATCTCTCTTTACCCGAACAACCACGGAGGATTATCAACATCTAAGAGCATGTTCATGCACATTGAGTTATCACGAATTTTATATCATCTTGTAATATTAATTCTACATTGCACACACAAAGTACTCATACACATTACTATACAAAATCTAGATGGATGTTTTCTATTGCATTACCGAGTTTTAGGTACCTATTCATCGTCATTATTTGGATATATTTCTTTCTTTAACGATAACCATTTTATTCACAAGTTTGACCATGGTGCTTGATTGACCACCGAGAATAATTCCAACCCGCATGTGATATATAGTTCAATAAAAAACATCTTTAAAGTTACGCTAAAAATAGAAAACCTTAAACACTAATATAAGAAAATTCTTCATAATTAATTTTAAAAGCAAGGTATGAGTATTTGCTTCCTATCTAGTATTGCACTTTGCAGTCAAAATGATTATTAGTAGTATTAATACTACTATTAATACTACTACTAACATTACTATTAATAGTATTAGAACTAATCCTCACATAATATGGAGTGTGCATTTTATGGGTAAGTTTAAAGTTTTATGTTCAACATAAAAGGCTCATCAGATAGAATAAATAATTACTATCACTCATCATTGAGATTACTCAAAACATTAAACTCGTGCTTATATCCAACTTAATTCTTTTCCAAACATCGAAATAGATGCCTGACATATTTTAATAAAACAATTGATAACTGTATATCTGTGTATTTCGTATTGTTTTATAAATATCACATTATAATTATAATAAAAACCAAAATATAAAATTATAATACAAACTGAGAATTACGAGATTTAACGTAATAATGAAAATATTTTAAAATCATAATTTTCAAAATAAAATATGAAATCAATAATGTTGTATAGTGTATTATAGAAAAGAGAATTTTCTTCAAAATATTAAATTAATATTAATCTGATAATATGATTGATTAAATAGTTTATACAAAAGGATACTTCTAATAATTATTGATTATTTGCTCTAAGTTGCACAATAAGTGTCGCTTATTTGATAGTTTGTACATAGCACATAGTCACAGCAGGCCTTTTGCATAGAAGTAGATAGTAATATAATATACTGTATAGCAGATACTAATAATAATACAAACTGTAGTGTAATGGTAGTACATGGCGGTTCCGTAAATTATTTTTTTATTAAAGAAAATACGTCTTTTTAAAACTTATAATTATGTTGTACAAAATAGCTTGCTTGAGTTTTACTTCTATAAAGGTTTCATGAAGGCAAATCTTATATCATAACAATTTGGTTATTAAAAAAAATTCTTTAGTGTTATATATTTAACCAATATTCTCAAATAATTTACTAAAGACATTAAAACTATGACAATAACTTAAAACGATAATATAATGCAGAAAATAAATAGAAACACCATTCAAACATAAGAAGTATTGCTTACCTTTCTATAGAATACGAACCAGACAAAAGTATCATTATAAGTTTTAGAAGATTTTAACTTATCAAAAAAAAAACTCTTGTTTGCGCGACATTATAATATATTTCATATAATTTCTAACTCCATGTTTGGTTTTTCCCATTATACCTTTAACTACATTTTGTTAGTTCGTGCTGTTAGTATTTTAGTATAAATATTATTAAATCCTACACATAATATCACACATTTATTACTACCTACATATTATATTATAACTTTTAATTTAGCTTAATCGTTAGATATAGATGTATCTGTATCTTATCTAAAGATCATTATAAAGATGAGATTAAGATGTTACTTCATCTAAATTTATTTGTGGTTTGTTTGTTTTTTTACTTTACTTTAAATATTATTGAGTTGGATTCAAATTTTATTCAAATTGGTTATTCAAATGATATCATATACTTACGTATAGAAAACATTCACGTTATATTTGTTGACCTTTTCGAGCTATATACATTAATATTATTGTTACAATTACTTCCGTATTTCTAAATTATTGATTATACTCAAAAAGTCAATAAATAATCAAACCTTGCGGCACTTTATGGGGTCAATTTGACGAATAACAAAACAGCTGAAGCCTCTCAGGGAGACTATAACTTCACTGCTTGATCATTTCTCAATCAGTTTTCAGGTGTACTACATTGTATATTAATATAGAGCTGTTATAAAGCTTCCGAGCAAAACCCTTTCATGAATGGGTATAATAATAAGGCCAGTAAAAGATATCATATTGACGGATTAATTGTAGTAGTATGTACGAATAGTCAGTTATCAGAAATAAATTATATGATTAATTACTAATACAAGTATTATAATTTTAGTAGATACAGACAACAATATAATTAAATGAATTAAACCATTTCAATTTCTAATGATTTACAGTTTTACCATTTTTTGATCAATTGCTAAAATCATTTTTCAATAAAACATTACAATATTTTTCGATTTACTAGCATTTGTGTTAAATGATTACTCTTACATAAAATTTTAAGCATTACATGTAATAAACAGTTTCAGCTTCATACGCTTTCTAGATCTCTATTAACCAAAAGCTGGATTTAATTTATTTGTCGATTAAGAAATATTCCGAATTTCACCTAATTTCTTCAATGACCTTCCATCATGATTTTCGGGATACAAATAAAGTAAACAATGTTTATACCGACAATTTCCCTCACTGTAATTGTGTAATATACATAAAACGATAATCATCTCAACAATATCCATTTTTAAAAAGCTGTTTTAAATTTAAAGTGCGTTTTATTAAAATTTACAACTTTCTAGATTTTCTAAATGGCTATATATTAATATATAATCAAAAGGTCCATTCTCCAAAATGAGTTCCCGAAACAAGATGTTTGGGGACATTATTATAATAGGAGATATAAATATAATGCGATGAAAATTGTGACATAATATTGTTGTGTTTGTAAACCAGGCTACAGCCATCTTGTTTGTATATAATTGAACTAAAATTGATAGAAAACATGTCAGTTATTAAATTTATTTCCAAATGTTCATAAATTGTCAAATCAAACGAACTGTATTACGTAGTTCCGAGATTCTTATTATGATAGCAATGATACTAACTGACCCCTTTAGTAAAAGCGTATTTACATTTCTTTTTTATTTTCAAGATATTTGAGTGTAACACACAAAAGGGACAGACAATAATATGTTCTGCAGAAAAATCAATTCCAAAAAAGGCGCTCCTTTTGATGACTTAAGCTTACCTTGAACCACTTGACTATGACTTGCCCGTTGGTCGCCTTTGCCACGCAGGGAAAGGGATCCGTCAGGTGACCCAGAAACCCTCCAACACGGGTGCCATCCTTTTTCGGCTCTATTATATCCGGTTTGCCTTTCAGGATTGTGGAGAACGAGAAGCAAACGTTGTAATTAGTTTTACAAATAGTGTGTAATGAGACCCATAGAACTATATCCATAGAACAACATCTTTTTTAAATTCTATTTTTAAATGGGCAAATAGCATTTTACAAAATGCAAGATTTAGTTTTCGAGTGTACTAATAGCATTTAATTAGATGTGCTAGATTTATTTATTAAAATCAGACAGGGTTCCTATGCCAAGCAGATCAAAATACAAGGGATTCAATTTTCCCAGATAAAATAGGTACCTAGCATAATAATAATAATCAATATTTGGATCACAACTACTAATACATTATAATGATATATAGAATGTTTGACTATTTAAATAACGAAAAATGAGCAAACATTTATTTTATGAAACAAAATAGATCATGAGTAAATCAAAGGGGGCCGTACGAACTGGGAATTCGTAAACGAAATAATTAATAAAACCGATGACATTTTTTATTGTACACAGTTTTTTTCAAAAGTTCTATTTAGGTATTGGTGATCGTTACCATTTAGTATAGAGAGCGTTTATTGGTTATTTAATATTATTAAATAATATCACTTCATAATATCATTTGTAGAATAACATCAATTTACAAATATTTTTCAATATTTTATTTATAGACACAGTATTACAGCATGAGGCTATTTTATATACAATATATACGGTCTTAGAGGAACATGAAGTTAATGTAGATTATAATTGAGAATACAATTAATGCTATTCAACAAAGCGGTCAGCAAAACCGGTAAATGCACTCTTGAAGAGATGATGAAACTCACTAAACACTCTCAAATGGATAATGTGCTTGCTGATATCGTCCCCGAGGCCGCCTTTTAATTTAGCGAGGCACTGCACTGGAACGAGAAGAAGTGCACAAGTCAATGCGCGGTGAAAAGGTCTGCTGCTATGTTCGCCTATGTCCCCTCATACACAGCAGTATATATAGAGTCATATAGGCCTAACCTGTAGACTTAAGAAAAGTCAGTCAGGGATAAAAATTAAATTTTCAAGTCTATTATTATATACATAATTGTATATATTAAGTATAAAAAGTATATTAGGTCAAAAATAAAATAACTTCGAGCAAATTCTAGAACAATCTCACCATTTACAAGAGCTTTTGTTTAAGCTGGTTTGATAACGATAAATAAAGAAAAGAGTGTAAATCTTTTAAATAAAAAGGAAAATCATATATTTTCAGGGTTGCCACTTTCAACAAAATTAAAATCCGGAAGAGAAAGTAGTCATCTGGGGCATAGCGAATTTAAACTACAATTTTACTTCTTTAAATTCAACTCATTTCAAATAATCTGATGAAAGAAACATAAATGAGCACCTTACATCGTACTTAAAAGTAAAAATATATTCAACAAAATAAGACCAGTTACTCATAAGCAGGTCTTTAAAAAAATTCGCACAATGCTCAAAAATATTATTTTGTTTTTCTTCTCTGAAATGTAGAATATAAAATATGTAACTAAACATCATAAGGCATTACTACCCCACCCCTTCGGCCTTAATTTTTATTAGTTAAATCTCATTTTCTAAATAACTATCCCAAAAGACAAAAAATTCAGGAAATATGACAGACGCCCAAAAAAAATTATATATAAATAATAAATATATATAAAAAAATATATTACCATGTTTATGTTTTATAATAATGTCTCAATTGTTCTAAAAAAATAATGATTAGTTGATGGACAAAACAAAGCAACAGTCACTACCAGTGTTTGCTAATTCAAGTCTTATATCACCTGTAAGTCTGTGATAAGACTGAACATAATTCAATATTCAATATTTGAAGAAAATTCTCACTTTATAATATTATAATTTAAAAGAAAATGGTTCTGTGATCATATTATGATTGCCACACATCTTTTTTATAGAGTATATCATCGTTTTTTATTAAGCGTAAGCCATGTTATTCTCTCTATACAGGATATAGTACAATCTTGAACAGGATAACTTTCCTATTGCTAAAGAGAATAAGAATTCAATTGTGTGTATGATATGCAATACAAATCAACGATCTGTCGTCAATGAAAATATGAAGCGACGTGTGACTACGCTAACATCATTGTTAATAAAGTAATTAAATAAATGCCAATAGCATTTTCAACCAATTATTATCAAAAACAAGCTGGGAAATAATTACTATTTTGGCTTTCTTTGCAATCATCAGATCTAATCTAATTCATAATTGATTCATTAAAAAATAAAATTACTTATAAAAAGTAAAAAGTATCAATATCTACATAAAAAAATTCTCATTTCAACGCTATATACACAAGATAATATGATTAGCCTAAAGGATCGCAACTCACCTTCTAAACCATTTAGATCCTTGGTTGCCCTCGAGACGTTGATCTTAAATTGACTCTGTGAGTCAATCCAAGTAAAGCGGACATTTTTGTGGTGCTGTGTCAGAGCATTGTCTTTGAGAATGGAACTGAATATAGCGGCCATGTTTTGAGAGGGGAAAATCACAACCGCACCTATGTCATTGCTGACTGGAAATTAAATAGTAAGAGAGAGAGAGGGTGGGGGTAGGGAGAGAGAGAAAGAGAGATCGAGAGGCGAGGGGGAGAGAGCAAAAAAGGAATGGCAGGGGTTATGGCAGTGCGTTATACATACCAATGGGGTGATGGCCTTACCTCAGGTGTACCGTCATACCAAATCTGCCTAATGGGAGAGGGGGGAGGAATCCTCCTCTCCCTGGTGAAGCCAAATTGAGGGGCAACACAAAGATGGGAAAAAGGAGGGGGAGGGCGAGGAAAAAATAAGAAAGAGGGAGACAGTGGAAAGGAGGGATCAAACTGTATTTAACTGCCTCATAGTCATGGTCTCAAATGATGAATCAATAAATGGAGGTGAAATTCTATATAGATAACGACAATTAAGAACAAAAAGAAAAAAGGAGAATGCAAATTAAAAAATAGACAATACTGTGGAGTATAGGAGAAAGCGAGTGTGTAAAGTTAAATGGATGTATAATAGAAGGGAAAAGGTCGGAAGAAGACACTAAACTGTTTGGAGAGCAAGAGAAAAGAACTGGGAAGAAAAGAGATAGGAGGATACATCAAGATGGGGAGGAAAAGTAAAAAGATAGATAGAATAAAAGAAGAAAAAACTAAGATGAGAGAGAAGCCATATATGCGGATGAGAACAGATGTGGTATTAGTATAAGTAGTGTAAGAATGTAGGAAGAGTAATTGGAAGAGTATAAGAGGCAGAAAAGAGGGCTGTGCGCGGAGGACAATATAAGGTAGATCAGAATAGATGAAAGAGGATAAGTGAGAAGTTGAAAGTGATCAAATAAAAAATGTGATGACAAAAGTGGTGATGGGATGAGTCGAAGAGAAGAAACATGAAAGAAAAAAGAAACTGAAAAATACCAGATAAATAGATATTATAATAATAAATATTTGTTAATAATTTTAAAAATACGAGACAGTGAATATAATAAAAAAATACCACACCGAAAAATATCATATTTTCAAAAGAAAGCGAAAAGATTGGAATAAAACGTTCGGAAATATAAATTTAAGGTAATGTAGAGGAGGTCGAGACATAAACCAACGGGAGGAGAATATAATCAGATATATGAAAAGTTTAAAAAAAAATTTTTTAAATACATTAAAAAATAATACAAAATATTAACAATTTTACGGCTGAGAAATCTCATGTGCTACTAACAAACATAGCAGGTGTCAGTTAAAAGGAAGGCACATCTGTGTCCAATAAAACATGATTAAATTATAAATATCATAAAGATTATATTTATCTGTTCATAAAAAAATTATTACATCATTTAAAATATTACTAATAACTATATTTTGTTACAATAATTAATTATGACTCGTAAGAACATTTTCATACGATACTTGATAAAAATTATAACTTTCTAGTTTTTACAATCACTTTATATAAATGACTTACGAAAACATTTCCCATGGATAAACTCAGACAACCGAATAAATTGACCTGTGTAGAAATAGCTCATGATAACATCTATAACTAAATATCAAAACAGGTGCAAAACTAACTTTCAAGATCAATACATTATCGTGTACAATTAGGCCTTTTATAATAAAGTAGGATAAAGAAAATTATAAAACTAAGATGATTCATCTCACATAATATTTGATGCTTTTATTATCCTAGATGTTATCCTATAGTATTCTAATGTTAACAAGATGTTATCCTATAGTATTCTAATGTAACAAGATGTTATCCTATAGTATTCTAATGTTAACAAGAATACGTTCTTAAGTTCCTAAAGGTCTCCTTAAAATCACCAGATCATATAATGCGAAACTATTTGCTGTACACTATGATCAGTTATCCAGCGTGAATCCAGTATTGAGTCATCCATGGATTCAATAATTATTTATCATACCAATTTTAAGCTGGAATGTACCAATTAAAATGGGTTTTTGAGCCAAATTTCAAAGAGATCCAGGCAATATATGTCAGGTAATATGAAAAATTGTATTAAGAGTTGCAAACCTTCGATAACAAATAGAGATGCTCATAATGTGTTAACCCTTCATACGTGGACATATTTTTCAGCGTTTGCTACGTGGAGGGGGGGGGGTATTTTACGTACCCCCTCCCCCTGGAAAAATAAACTTCCTATAATCCGATCAAGCTGAAATTTGGTATACAGATACCTGCTTAAGACTTGTCGAGTTATTTTTATTTTCAAACAAATTTATCCATTACTATTATTTTTATGACTTGATTATGTCATACACTCCAGTTAAGAAAATTATAGGAAAATACAATATATATGCTATATACTGAACGATATATGCTATAACTTTTGATAAATGCAACCAAATAACTTTATTTTTTTGCATCTGATTCTAGATCACAAGATCTATATTTGTTTGGTGCATTATATAATTATACTACTTATATAAATAAGCTATAAGTAGTATAAATGCTAATTGAGTACAATTTCAAATTGCCGGTAATTTAAAAAATAATTACATTATGCAAGTTTAGTTAATATCATCGGCAAGTGTGAAAACCCAGGGATCCATTTCAATCGATTCATTTTAGAATAGAATATTGTACGCCGATATCAGTCAGGTGAGTGATTCACTTTGCAGTGGATATTGGAGACAAGAGTCACATTAGTAGTAGCGAGAACAACATAACAAAAGTTTAAGGTTATAATAATCAACAGACATAGATAAATTAATAATTACCTTGTACGGGTGGACAGTAAAGAAATCTGCTTTCGCCTTCAATTATGTCGACCGTTTTAATGGAAAGCACAGAAGCTAAAGTAGTAAACAAAAAAGAAGTCAACCAGCATGTAAATAAATTATTTCTTCATATCAAAATGCATATCATAATATTTTTTAAATTGTATAAATTTGGACGGACCTGAGTCCTATTTTATGTGCTTCCCAATCATTTTAATGGTTGTAAGGTGCCTGTAAACACAATCACACAATACACCAGATAATTTTATTAGTGAGAAATTATTTTGAATATCATTATATGAACTTTATGGAATGTAATTTTTATCCAGATTTAAAATTACACATTAAATAAATTTGAAGTATTATCACCACTAATTTTGTAAATATAAGAAAGGATTTATATCTATAAGTAGTATCTGTTAATACTATCACATTCATTAAAACTAATACACAGTTAATCTTTAAATTTAAGTACATAAAATAAACATAAACTTTACTACATGAACACACGTTAACCAAAACCAAAGATCGAATAAATGTATGTTATTTTTTAGTGACATTAATTAATTTAGATGATGAAGAATTATTGCCAGAACAAAAGAAAAAAGAATTACTAAATTGGAACAATGATAAAATACACCTGATTATATGTTATTATAAAACATAGAAAATAATTTCCTTCATGTAAAATATATTTTTAATCCATTGATAAAGTATTGGAGAAATTAAATATATTTGACAGTAATAATTCTTAATTAACTGAAAACTTTATTCTGGATTTAAATTTTTCAATTAAATGAATACAGTTATATGTCAGTGCTTCTGTAACTATATAAAAATATTTTTGTGCAAGCTAATCACTTTGGTGCAGATGTTAAGTTTGGCACAAATCAGGCATGAGATTGTGCAAGCGAATCACTTTGGTGCAGATGTTAAGTTTGGCACAAATCAGGCATGAGATTGTGCAAGCTAATCACTGTGGTGCAGATGTTAAGTTTGGCACAAATCAGGCATGAGATTGTGCAAGCTAATCACTTTGGTGCAGATATTAAGTTTGGCACAAATCAGGCTTCATTAATTATTTTTTAGCAGTCTCCATGTAATTCATAATGGGTTTATTTTTGTTGGCAAGTTCATTGACTTCACCCAGCTGTCTTTTTACATTTTTCAACTGCTATCTTTTCTATCCTTTGACATTTAACCTTATACTTGACATTGTTTTCCTTATATTATTTTTCTTTGCCTTTAAGAAATTTATTATAGTATGAATGTGCATTATAATTAACAATGTTGATGAAGTAAATAATCAATTTGAAACATTGTATTGTAGTATCCACAGCTAAATATAACTTGACAGTTAACAATTAAATTATTAAAAGTGTTCCAAATTTTTTTAATTTTTATGTTTTAGTTTATTTACATTAAAAAATATTGAGTTCTCTAAATTCACTTGCAGCTTGTAAGCCTATGGTATTATACAAAAATATACTATAAAAGGATTTATATATTTTTAAAGTTACCATTACATTCTTTGAGCAGAATTGTGAATATGGTGCATTGCACACCCTTTAGATATATTGTACAATACTTTAAATATCTCATTTTAAAAGTACAATAACCCCTCCTTTTTAAAAAAGATGACATTAGAAATATCAGTCATTATACCTATAATTCACTTATATATTATCTAAACAGATTTGGGGAAAATATTGAAAAAATTACACAGCAAAATGCAGAAGTGTAACATTGTATATAGCACTACACCAATTGTATATTAATTAATGTTTTATGAAATGAATAATGTTATTAACCTTTCTGTTATGTTGCCCGATGCAAATGCATCAGTTAAAATATGAATGCCTGTTATAAAATACGAGCAATACTTATTGGTCTGAAATTTTATGACTTTTATTATAATACATTGAATATACATGTGTCAAAAAATAAAATGATAATGTCACGTCCTTCCTGTTCTGTGACAACCCTTAACTACAAATATCATGCTGCTGATGCAAATGCATCACAACTATTTATAGCTGTATATATAGCTAGACAAATAAAGGTATTCTGCTCACATCTTGTCTACACACAGTGCCTAATCTCATTGGCCTACACAATACATTGCACAATACAATATGTTCTCGGCAGACAAATAGGTGGCCAAATAAAGAATTTTTTAACATATTAGATAACATTGCAACTTACAACACGTTTGATATCTGGGTGAAGACCCATCCAAATTTTCATCAAAAGCATCATTCCAAACGACGTTTCTACATAGATGAGCTATCAAAGTCTCTATGTTCTGCTCATATACAACGTCATTCAACACAAATTAATCTGGAAGCTCCACATCATGCTCAAATGTTAAACATTTTGGGCCAGCAACCAGTTGCGATGGTATGGAACTACCCAACGTTGAGTGTGGACCAGGATGGTGTGCAATTTGTCCAAAAAGAAAGCTTGTTCGCCAAAGGTGCAATTAATGCAACAGATTTGTGTGCCCACAGAATGCTCATTATACCTGCAATAACTGTGCATAAAGTTTCTTTACTATACCTGTGTACACACCAAGGCTACATTATTTTTTTGATTCTGCTTCATTCTGCATGATTTTCCTATTTTCCATATTAATGCCTATTTTCCTATAGCTATACCGTTTTTGACATATTTGCTTTTTTATGCATGTCCTAGATTAGACCTCTTTATACCTACGTACATACTGTTATTGCATACAGTTTTCTCACTAAAATATTATTTTGAATATGTTTGCAAATATAACCTTGTTTTAGCACATGATGCATTAGCATCACTGGTACAATACTAAGATAAAAAATAGCTGCACAACAGGAAGGTTAAATGAATAATGTTATTAAATAAATTACCTATACCATAACCATTTTCTTTAAATCCTAATTAGTTAAATAAAGATAATAAATATATATATATTATGTATTTTATAATAGTCAACAGTTCCTTTTTGTAGTTTGTTATGTTAACTGTTGTCATAGATTTCCATGGCAATGGATATGTCAGCAAATGAATACATTTGTATCATTAAATGGCATCATATTCTGTCAAACATAAATCAATTCTGCAATAACTTATATAAGCTAAAACATTTCTATCTGCTGGAGTCTAATAATCCCATTTTTTCAATTAAATTCAGTCACTACTTTGCTCATGAGGATTGGACAAATACCTTGTTTATTTCTAAATATGTAGATCCTTTTAAAAACACTGGGTGTTCATTCAATAGGCAATGTTATGAGTAGGGGATATAAAAAACATGATGACACAAGCAATAAAGAAAAATATAATATATAATAATTATCCAATTGAATTAATTGTTTCAAAGACAAAACCCCAACTCATGAAACATGAACCAATTACTCATTAACCTGTACTCCAAGAGTCTCAGTGCCGAAAGATAATTCAACTTCAGAAGAAGAAAAAAGTCAAAATGAAAAGGTACAACATGTATTTGTGACAGATAAATCCCTTGCCTTGCAATTCCTCCCTAAAATATAATCCTTCAGTACATTCAAGTACATTTCAAATACTCAAAATAAATTACAGTAAATATAAATAAAAACCATTTTATTAAGTTAGTATTTATATATTAGAAGTATTGTCAAAAAATAAGTTAATTCATATATCCATTTTCTCCAATTGTTTCCACCATTTTGTTAGCAATTGCTGTTTGTTCTTTTCAGCATTTTTAAAATAACAAATTGCAAAACAAATGGATTACATTTGAGTACATATTTAATATTTGAGTTCATTCATGAATTTCAAATACACATGGACACCCTGCTACTCCAATATAACTTTCTTTTTTAAATGTTTCTCCTTTTTTCTTAACTTAGGGTAGAGATAAATTCTTTTTGTTGTTTTCCTTATATAAGTTACCTATCAGTATTGACCATAATTTATATGAAAAATAATAATCATAAGTATTATAACATTATGAAATATGCTAGTAACATAATATTGTTAAAAATTAGTTTGCCTAACAAACACAATAAAAAAAGCTTAGAAATATATATTTTTAAATAATTTATAATATTTATTAATGGTTAATTATAAATAAATTTTATGACATATATGAGGCTGATAGAGACACAATGGCAGCTGCAGCAATGGCTGTAGCAATTTTTTTTGTAAACTTATGAAAATTATATATCTAAGTAAACTACATTGAATGTAGACTTTCCTCAGGGTAACAATATCCCAGCATGCATAATGAACTGTGCAATCAGTTAAAGTTGACTGATATAGCAAATGAATTTATTGCCAGTACTAATAGTGAGTACAGACTTAGTGCATTTGGTCAGTTTTGAATGCACTGTTTGTTATAAGTGGAACCAACTTTAAAAAGTTGGAGTTGTATTTGTAGTTGTCACTAAGCTAAATAAATTGCTAAGACATATGTATAGTCATGCATGCTAAGCTGAGATTTTTACTCACTTAATAAATATATTCATGCCATTTATTAATTGATTTTACTTAGCTAATTAGTACCTCCATATTTATAGTTGACAGTTAATAATTAGTTCACTTAGCTGTGTTCTATCCATTATATATAAATAGTTAATCCACCTAAATAGCTAACCTAAGAAAAATGTTGTAGACAAAACTGACATGATCATTCATGGTGGTGAATATGAATATTCATAATTAAAAACAAAAGGTATATTACATCATTCATAATTACTTTGATTTATTTACTGATAAGAAACAATTTCAGCATTATAGATTTCAACAAAACACTTTACTGTGTATCACCTCAGTCAGTTCATCAACCTCCACTACATTTGTGACTCCTCCAGTCTGTATAGTCCTTTAGCAAGCTTTTAGAACTCAGACTAGGTGAATACTTTAATATTATTCAATTTCTTTTTACAGTCATCAACACTGTGTATAACATCTAGAATTTAGCCTCCCAGGCAATGCCTTTAATTTATTTTATTACACTAGTTGAACATTTCTTGTCTAATATATGTTTTTGTTTCAAATTTGCATCTTTCAGGGTGCATTCTTCTCTTTTGGTGAAATTTGGTTTATGAGAAGCCATTTCCTTTTTAGATGGTAGTACAATTAGTTAGAACATTAATTATATAATATAGATCAATAATTATACTGTAAATTAACTACAACTGTAAAAGTAGTTCAATGCATAATGGCCAATCAAATGATTCTATAACTTACTATATAGCTAAGTATTGTCTATAAATACCAAATAAATAATGTACTTAACTAAGCTAAATAACTCAACATATTTTGCTCAGCTAAGCAAATGACTATATATACTACCCCTAGGAATAGTCTACCTCATGGGTCCACTGGAAATGCCTACATGTAATATTCACAGCACATATATAAAAAATATCAAAGCCAGGTGTAGTAGCATTTATCAAATAATGTATTTGGACACTGCCAATATATTCATATTTATTTTTTAGCTGAGTTGTAACAGAATTCATCAAATGATTTATTTGGAAAGTGTTAATATGTTCTTATTTATTTGATAGTTGAACTGCCATTTAAAAATATTTTTAAATATCAGTTATAGCAGCATTCATCAAATAAATATATTGTATAGATTTATCACTAATATGGCAAGTTTTCTGAATATAACTCTTTCATAATAGGCTAGTCATTATTTTTATTATTATATTACCCATTGGCATTGTGTTTTAAAAATTAAATAATATTATTGAGCAGTTTAGAAATTGTTTGAAAGTTTTGTATATATATGTATATATAGGCATAGCTTAGATTTATTATTTTAAAACTGTTATATAATATATATACTTAAACTTATAACAATACTGGTATTCAAAAATATTTTCAAATGCTGCTTAACAGGAATTTAATAATGATCATATAAATACTCCTATTAGGCTATAGTATGGGCCTGTATAATAAATATAATGGTATACTTCTAAATCTATGTATTGAAAATTATTTAATTTTTTTTAATAATATGAAAAAACTATAACTAAGTCTAAGAGCAAGTCATAAATAATGTCTTATTAACATAGATAACAAACTGAAAAACATTATATTATATTGTAGATATAGAAAATAAAACAATGAGTTCACCAGAGTATACTGCAATACTCTTTGTATTATAGTATTAAATAAGTAATTGTAATTTATAATTTGCGAGAATCTCAGCATTTAAACAAAATTGTTAGGTGCCGAGAATATTCTTGGCACCTAACGATTTTGTTTAAATGCCGAGAATTTGACTCTCAACCATACATGACATATATATGTCTGGAACAAAACCTTTATTACATAAAATAGATATTTCTGCATAATTATGATTTTTAATTATGATTTCCGTGATTTTTATGCAACAATTGTTTACATAAATTAGGTAAATAAGGAAATCTACGTTTTATAAAAATAAGTCAATAATTAATTATGTTAATTTAATGTAAACTTAATATAACTTTTTACTGATATTGATGCAGTAAAATAATTTTTTTAAATAAGGTTAATTAAAACAAATAATTATTCCAGAAATTATATTATTCTTTAATTACTATTTCTACTTCGTCAATCACAAATTATTATTAATATATATAATATTTTTTATAATATTTATAGTTGATGAAGAATAACTATTACCGATTTTTCGTTCATATTTTTCTAACAATGTAACATACATAATATGTAATGCGACATACAGTAATACGTATAATACGTCAATTTAGGGATATTAATTATTTAATAGTTTTATTATTATATTATTTTATTCAGTATAAGACAGTACATTATGTTTTTAAATGTCGTAAAAGTTTTATTAAGTTTACATTAAATTAACGTAATTAATTATTGACTTATTTTTATAAAACGTAAATTTCCTTATTTACCTAATTTATGTAAACAATTGTTGTGTAAAAATCATGGAAATCATAATTAAAAATGATAATTATGCAAAAATATCTATTTTATGCAATAAAGGTTTCGTTCCAGACATATACATGTCACATATGGTTGAGAATCAAATTCTCGGCATTTAAACAAAATCGTTAGGTGTAAACAAAAACGATTTTGTTAAAATGCCAAGATTCTCACACATTATAAATTACGATTGTTGTCACTATGTTGTTAAAATCTCGGCATCTAATGGATTTGCATATATTGTGAGAATGATTCATGGCACTTAAACAAAATCGTTAGGTGCCAAGAATATCATTCTCGCAATATATGCAATTCCATTAGGTGCCGAGATTCTTCCAATGTAGTGACAACATTTTCATTCAATAATAATTTATTAGTATATTTATACTGTACATATATGAATCCTGATTGTAGTTCCATTTGCCAGAATTATAAAATATTAGCTAACAATATGTACTAAGAATTTAAACTATGTAAAATAATTTACTTAGAAACATATTTTTTTATAAAATTTATATTAAATTTTTATTGAGTATCAATGTGTATATAAGTATACTAGTATTTTTAGTGAGTTTAGTCATTTGCCAGATATAAAATTATAGTTATTTTATGGCAATCTGAAATATAATCTACTGAAAAACATAATTTTTTATAATATTTGTATTAAATTTTCATTAAGTATATACTTAACTTAAATATATTAATGAGTAAGTATACTATTACTTATAAGTATTTTCATTAAGTACTTCCATTTAGCAGAATTATAAAACATTTTATGGCAGTTAGAAGTATAATAACTATGTAAAATAATTTACTCAGAAATTTAATTTTTATAATATTTGTATTAAATTTATTTTATGTTCAGTATACTATATACATATTTTTAGTAATTAATTCTGTTTGCAGATATTATAAAATTATAGTTATTTTATGGCAGTTAATAAAAGTATAATATATATGTAAAATTAAATTTTTAATATTTCTTTATTGGCATTCGAATCAGTATCAGGTTTTATTTTAGGTATTTGGTATCTGCATCAGTTTTTGTAGAATTCAAATCAGATTATTTAGAGTCAGTATTGGGTTTTATTTCAGATACTTGGCATAGGCATCAGTTTTTTTGGAATTAGAATCATGTTTTATTAAATTAATTGGCATAGACATTGGTTTTTACTTATAGCCTAAGTACTTACCTGAACAAAACCTGATGCCAATAAATATTTATTTTGTCATTGTTATACTTCTGACAGCCATCAAAATAACTTAATTTTATAATTCTGGCAAACAGAGTCATGGAGTTACTTATAAGAGTAAACATGATTAAATGCATCCCAGGTCTCAATTTAAAAAAATATTTAAAGAAAAATTAGGTATGGAAAAATACTATAGATTATTGAATGCACACTACTATATAAATTTTTAACTAAACATTACAGAAAAGTATATACCTGCCATTCAGTAGAGGTCTGCAAACTATGTCTATGATATTTAGGGTGGATTTCATTAAGTGGTTCTAAGCTAGCACCAGTGCTAACTGATGCCTTAGGCTTTAGCACCTGTGCTAAGCAATTATGGATTTCATAAAACGATTCTAGGCTAGCACCAATCAAGTTGACTCATTATTTTAGTACTACTCACAGGTGGTTCTAATGGGGGCATTTCATTTGTTATGATTTTTGATTCATGAATATTTGTACAATGGCTTTTACAATGATTGTTTCATGATAGACTAAATCCCTATGACAATTTTTTAAATATGGAGTTTAGACAAAGTTACCATTTGTCTAAAAAGGTGCAAGTCACCTCTCCAATTTACTATGTGATTGTTTAGTTAGAACCTAATAACAAAACATAATTTATCGTTTGGAGATGCAAGTGCTCATATTTCTTCGTTTTTTAGCAAGCAGTCAATTTTATTCAACTGTTGGTGATCTTCTGGTGTTTCTGCATCTAGCGTCTGTAGAATATTGCGACATGTTTTCAATACAATTGCATCTTTGAGGCCTGAATACATCAATATACCTGCTAATGATAATGACCTTCAAATGACTAAGCATGACTTTTTTAACATCACTCAGGGTGACCATGCTCCTTAAAACTCATTGAAAACTCCTTATTGGAGTTGTACCTCCTTGTACCTCTTTAAAACTCCTTAAAAAATAACAACCTCCTTAAATTTAAAATTCAGCTGCCTATGAAAATTATTACCATGCATATTTATTTTCCTCCTTATTGAAAAAATACCTAACTACAGGCTTATCCCATATGCGGTATTTGTACCCACTCTTCATAGGAATTTATTCTTTGTTTCTGTAGGCTTGAAAAAGAAATGGAAGAAATCGATGGTTTGCAAGCTAAATGGCGACATCTTTGTGGTATCATGGAGGAATTATCCAATGAATCCATAATTGCTGCAGATGAAGCAGAAACAAAGAAGAATTGGTTGTTGTTGTCCAAAAGCAATGCTCTGCGGAAGTAGGCAATGGATCATTCTTTAGAGATTCAAGTGTTAGACAAAAATATTGTTGAATTGAAGATGTTGATTGATTGATGTTTACATATAATATGTGTTGTATTACTATTCAGATATTCAGACTA
>JAUZND010032226.1:3641-22693 GCA_034780555.1 Coelogynopora nodosa
CTAGATATCGATTTTTCGTATACATTGCTTATACCTAGATATCGATTTTTCGTATACATTGCTTATACCTAGATATCGATTTTTCGTATACATTGCTTATACCTAGATATCCAATTTGTGACTCATGGCAGTTTTGAGAAATATTAGTCATACACGGCTTTGCAAGGCAAAATAATTTTTATTTCATTTGCGCACAGCCTAAATAGGCATTCTTCAAAGCTATTTTTAACAATGAAAAGTTTATTCAATCAAATTTTATTTTGCAACATTAAAATGGTATTAACATTTTTCGTATAGTTCTACTATAATTAAATAAAGAACTTATTTTGTTAAGAGAAAATTAATTACATTATGTATTTAGCTTTTTTAGGATGCGCAAAACTGCTAAAATAACCTCGCACTTGCCTCACGAAATTAGTATATGACTCATTGTTTTCGTAAACATCGTATATAACAGGATTAAGTTAGATTGTACACCTAAGAGTGAGAGAGAAAGAAAGTCATATTTATGGCAAATACAATACTGCAATTTAATTAACTGTAATATCATTCAAAAGGGAATTCATTTAACTCAATTGATCAACTGACGCATTTCATTTCAATCAAGTATAATTGTTCTTTTGAGATATTCTATATATTGTAATTCATGAGTTTATGTTTTTATCAACGTATTTTGCCGTTTTGGAGTTTAATGAATGTTATCCTGATTTTGGATCTATAATAATAATAGACCGCACGGATAGCCCTACTTAGCATATTATAGGCAGAACATTTCCACCAATTTCCAGCCAACCGGCCTTTCTATACTCAGTGATAGAGGATTATAGATACGCAACATGGTATTGGAATTTTGTATATACCTCTTCTTATAACAATCAAAAAATGTCACGATTTATGTAGAAGTGGGTTTACAAATTAACGCTTTCAAAAAACGACCCACTCCATTCTCAACCAGAATTAAGAAAGTAAATTTATGCTTAATTAGCAGAATATTTATTTGTGTAAATATGATATATATTCGAATTGTTCATTTCTAATTGTGCATAATAACAGTATTTCTGTATTGCAGAAATAATGTAATTAATCAATTAATAAGTTTTGAATTATAAGATGAATCAAACATATGAAATATAAAATATTACATAATATTGTACCAATATGCTAGTTTTAAATTTTACTTTTACTTTACAAGCAATTGACGCGCACAGTTCATAACAAAATGGAAAATAATATATATATAAATAGCTATTGAATACATAAATTTAAATATTACACGCCGCAATATTTATATTTACTCCCGTAATAGCCACCTATATATACAACGTGTATTGTTATCTATGACTTCCTAATAATAGAATATAAATGAAATTTTGAAAATTAATTTATATTAAGAATTGTTACATTTTCATATTGTTGGCTGCGAGATAAAACATTAAAAAATTATTAATTTTTCGGGAATTTAATGAACATTTTCTGTTGCAAATAGGCCTATGTATATGCAGCAATAATTACATAGATATAAACAATATACATATGTTATACATTATATATTTAATGCTTTAATTCTATAATATATTATGAACTGGAATATTTTAACAAAGAAGTAAAACCAAGAAAAATTAGTTTATTTCAATTTATTATGAACGTTGAACGATTATAAATCATAAATAATAAATTACTTCAAAACGTAATGTTATATATGTCTTGAACTCTGCATTGATATACAGTATAACAGTCTATCTAACATGCTTCAATTATAGTTTTCACAATCACTTCTTTTAATTATATTTTTTTAGTTAATTTAATTACATTTTGACAGAGAAGTTTAATTTTATCGATTTATGTACGTGACGCGTTTTCATTTATCAAATATAGCCTGTCGAACACACATTTAAAGCTAACGTTTACGTATTATAATATAAATTTAAAGACGAATCAACACATTGAATTTAGATATATCCCGAGTTATTATTATCGATATAGGAGTATTCATGTTACATGTTTATTTCTCTAACTTTAGCTGCCCTGCAATATATAGCGACTATACACTCTAATACACGCGTAGAAATATTATTTAATCCTTAAATTACACCATGAGCGACTTGAAACCGTCTGTTATTTGAGTCTCAATAGATTTTCTGATCACTTTGATCATTTGCTGTCGTTATTAGCGATACGAGCCGACATATACAACGGATACTGCACGACTCGCCTTAGAAAAGTTGCAACGAGAAACAGACATAAAGGGGGCCTGCTTTAGTTTTTATCACAATTGACTAAAAATACAAGGCATGCTTATCGCATGCTTTTGCTGGGGATCTTGAGCCAACTTTTCCGTCTCAAAATCACGTCCCACTCCCACCCGCACCCGTGGGATACGCTGAATTTGTTTTAATTAAAAGTTTATTTCCTATTTTTAATTATCACTCTAGCCAGCAGAAATAGTCAAGAAAGACTATTTGAAAAGGATTCTTAATTATGCCTCCGAGTGTGATTGAGCTGCGAGGTTGAGTTGTGAACTATGGGGAGCAACTCATGTGCCAATCTAATTTCTGTCGACAGAGACTACGAATTATTAGTATAGGTCATTTGAGTCTTCCTTATGGGCTCTTCTCAAAACAATAAGTGAGATTTTCCAAAACTTAAAAGTTATTTGTTACATAATACATGCGTGAATATGGAAGGTAGCCCTAACTATACTAAATTGTGTTCCAAGTAGACGCTCTGTTTTAATTTTTTCCTATGCGTTTCATCTAAAAAGTATTGTTAAATATCTTCTATAATTTTGTTTCTACTTCTGAGCAACATTTAAATTCTGCTTACGACATTCACAACCTTTATTTAGTAGATTTTCAAACACTCCTCGTCGTGGAATAATTTCAATATATTTGGTATATATAGAGAATAATCAGTTAACGTTTAAATAATCTTCATTCTTTATTCAGAATGGATTTGACTTTAAAAATGTTTACGGTTACTTTATTTAAATCCATATAGCTTTAATTACAATAGATTGGTTTATAGATTCAACTCGCATAGATTCGACAATATATTCGATGAAAGAAATGAATCAGAACACATTTCAAACATTTAAATTTTCATGTTATGAAACTTTGACGTTTAGTATATCTTCAAGAATTGAAGGTTACTTCAAAAAATTCGTGTATTTTAAAATTATATATTGTTATTCAGAGAAGTACTTCTCTGTTTTTCTTTCGAATAGTGTGAAAAGCGCTTACCGTTTTTTAAAAAGAGATAATTGATTTAAAACTATAGTAAATATTGGCGGAAAATATCAATGTAAAATTAATGATATGCATAACACGGGTATGTCTACCAAACGGATACCATATAATATCGGGATATGTTTGAAAATTTTGATCCTCATTGTTATTCCTTATATATTTATTGACACCTCCAGTTCAAATAATTTAGATCAAGTTCTTTCATTGATAAATTTTATATAATTCATATCTTATATAATGGTATCCATTCAAAAAATCAAATAGATGTTATCTTCTAATACAATTAATATTTCGTGAATCTCATATAAAATAAGAACAAGTATATACACAATTACCGATGTATTATTATAGTTTGTTTACGAAAAGCATAATACCGACTCTTTTTTATTATAACATTAAATATTATTTACCTTTTCGCACTAATAAATAATTTTGGTGACTATAACATTTTGCTTTAATCGAATTAGATTCCAGGACCTGCACAACTTTATCTAACGGAAAACAAAAAAAACGTTACTGCTAAAATAGATTATTACCAAAAAGTTGCTATTCTTACAGATTTATTTAAGGAGAGATGTTAAATTATATTTACTTTTATTTTGGTCTGATTAATTTCTAAAAATCAAATTTCATGAAGCTACCTGTATACACATTTATCTTAATATTTATCAATTTAAAAACAGTTTGTAGTTAGAAAATTTTTATTAGCGTTTAATTTTGAGAATATTTTCAATCAGGATTGTTTAACAAGTTGAAATAAATACCTTTTCTTTCACGTTTCATGCCGCCATTAATTAAACATAAATATTGATTTTAGATGAATTACATTTCATAAACTTTTGATAAAAAGTAAGGAATGCTACTGTTAATTTCAATCAATGTTATTTTTATTGAAAATAATGTTTTAGTCCCATCATCTCCAGAATGTCCAATGCTTCATTAAAATCCGGAAATATTCCTCCTTCATACAGTATAAAGATTCTGCTATTACTCCTCTGATTAAGAAGCCATGCCTAGACCGTGGAACTCTCAGTAACTATCATCCTGTTTCGTGCTTAACATTCATTTCCAAATTTATAGAAAGAGTGGCGGCAAAACGCATCAACAACTATCTTACTAGTAGCTGCTCCTTCATTAATATCAATCATAAATTCTCAGCTCTGACCCACTCAACGGAAGCAGCACAAATTAGACTTCATAGTGATATTGCTGTTGATGACATAGATGAACATAGGTGACATAGATGACGTTATAGATGAACATAGATGACATGGATGAACATATATGACATAAATGAACATTATAAATGACATAGATTACATAGATGAACATTAGCAGACATATATGACGTATAAAAGTTTTCGCGGATGTTGGGCTTCAAAAGTAGACGTAAACCTTCACTCATAGGGTTCATGTTTAATCAACTATATAATAATCCATAAAACAATAAAAAATAGAATAATTATAAATAAAAGTTGTGAAAAAGTATAGTCTCTGTTAAAATTCAGCCCCGTAGCCAAGGGTTTGCAATTCTTTGTGAAATTCTTGAAACAATTATATAAATTGACATAAAATGTTAACTATTTTGCCTAACAATGAAACTGTATAATTTCAAAGAATAATAATATTAATAACACAGTTGTACATCCTCCATCCAGAATAGAGTTTTTTACTTATCAAAAAAACTGGACTGTGGACTACCATTATACATGGTATTAGTCAATAGCACTAAGAGCTCTATTATACTTAACAAAGAGCTATGGTGGACTAAATCGCTGATCTCTCAAAATTAAAAAAAGGATGTTGGTATAATCTATATATTTATTTATATCTATAAATAATAATCTGTATGATATGATTGCCATTAAAATATGTTTTAACAGAGTGAACATTTTTTTAAAGGATGTCTAATCTTTTGAAAACATATTTTCTGTAGTCGGTACGAGGATTTTCTTTGACTTTAAAAGGGACATAAGGTTTTTTTTGAAGATGCTTTTATAAATTTCGTATACTAACAGATTCCATTCCAATAACCAGAACATTTGTGCTTCATAGCGAAACATATAGTAAAATATAATTTTTATTCATCAATGTAACAAAAATTAAATTGTCAGCAGCAAAACGCAGCGCGCAACTGAATATAAATAGTATTAATTAAAGTTAAAATTGAAGAAACCACACAAGTTGTATCAAATTGGGTAAGTCAACTATGTAATATAGACAGTCAGTCAATTCAGTTCGTCCACGCAGTCAACGAGGAATGCGGGAAGTCGGGACTATAATAATACATGCCGTGTCCTCCAACAGACCAAGTAATGATTGATGAGCAACATTACAATTGTTATTTGCAAATCACTGGAGCTGTGAATTGCTACAAAGGACGTGTTTCCATGGGAGATGAATAAATATTCAGTGAAAAGGGGAGTGGGTAATTAATTAATATTCCTGCATTAAACATTTCTATAATTGTGTGATTATTAAAATATAATTGGTGTTCTATACAGGACTTCTTTTGTTGTAGATATTGGCGTCGTTAAGTATAGGCCTCGTTTTCATGAATGTATGTGTAAGTTATTACAGTTTATTTTAGTTTTACTCATTTAAAAAGAATTTCTATAAAAATGTAGTATATAATTGCTCTCCTATATAAGATTAACAATTCGACATTGATAACAACAAAATATAGGCTATACTCTTTGTAGAATGAGAAGAGGAGCTAAAAAGATATACTATTCAACATTGTACTATGTGTAATATATATATGTTATATGATTTAAATATTTAAATATTCTTACACATTTTTTTGGTACAAATATCACATAACCATTTTTCTTTTTATCTCAAAATCTATCGACGTCATTTTGTGTGGATCTTTTTTTAACAAATAATGAAAACAGTGAGGCTATGTTTTTAGTAAGCGCTTGGAGTGTCTACGCTTGGTGTGTCTACGGTTGGTGTGTCTACGATTGGTGTGTCTACGGTTGGTGTGTCTACAATTGGTGTGTCTACGGTTGGTGTGTCTACGATTGGTGTGTCTACGTTGGTGTGTCTATGGTTGGTGTGTCTACGGTTAGTGTGTCCACGGTTGGTGTGTCCACGGTTAGTGTGTCCACGGTTGGTGTGTCCACGGTTGGTGTGTCCACGGTTGGTGTGTCCACGGTTCGTGTGTCTACGGTGGATGTGTCCACGGTTGGTGTGTCTTCGGTTGGTGTGTCTACGGCTGGTGCGTCTACGGTTGGTGTGTATAGTAGGGACTACTAGACAAAAATTAATATCGATAATGACTGCTGTTTCATATTGATTAATATTTATTTATGTACATGACACTATCATATCGAGGTGCAATTTTTAAATTTTATTTGATGATTTAAAGCTACTTATTTCTGATGCATTTGAAATAAATTAAATGAGAAAAATACACCAATATAAATTCCCTGTAAGTCGAAAATCCTAAAAATGTTTACACAAATATTTTATTGCTCTTATATGTTAAAAATAGTTTATTTTGCTCTAATTTAATTATTTATTGAATATGGATCAATGAAAAGTTGAATTATGACTTTGTTTAGTTTTTATGTTATCACAGTTTAAAATGTATAAGCTAATAATTCTGATTTGTTAATGACAATAAAAAAAATTGCATTTAAGGGAAAGAGTATGTTGTATATATGTCGAATAAAAGCTAGTATATGTAGATCTATTTATTTTTTCATAACATAAAGAGCGTACGGTAATCATTTGTTCTGTTTTCCGTGATCCGAAGAATTTCAAATATAGAAATTAAAATGTTTATGTAAATAATGCTTTAAATATTAATCTTTCTTTATTCTTTCATCGTTTGTTAATATGTAAAATGCTTCCAAATTTCATTCAATAGGCTTATAAATAAAGATTGATTTAAATATAATTAATACTTACATCCATATAAATAGAAAATAGTGTAGGATTAAAAATATTTCCATAGAAAATAATCATCATAATTTATGCGACAAAAAACTTATAATTCTAACCAATTCTAAAAATCTGCTTTTAAAAAGGTTAATTTAGTATTACTGTTGAGTGTACAAAGGCCCGTGTATACATATACCTATATATACATATATCGATATAATGACAATAACAAGCTTAAACGTTTATGAAATGTATTATAAACAATTTTTTTTAAACGATTATAAAACATAATTTAGTGCATTAAAATTTTTTTCCATTTTTTTTAACAGGTATAAAATAGTTTAAATTTGGAAAAAAGCAGCGCAGTTAGTCGAAACGAAATGTGACTGATGATTACCCTATATATAAATACATTTCAAATGCAAAGAGTCCGTTTGTTATTGTGATCCATAAAATATGTAACGATGCCAGTTCCATGTTCTCTACTGTTTTACCTTTCACATGGTTTCACATCTTTCACGTGGTTTCAAATCTTTCACATGGTTTCACATCTTTTACATGGTTTCACATATTTTACATGGTTTCACATCTTTCACATCTTTCACATGATTTCACATCTTTCACATGGTTTCACATCTTTTCCATGGTTTCACATCTTTCACATCTTTCACATCTTTTACGTGGTTTTACATGGTTTCACATCTTTCACGTGGTTTCACATCTTTCACATCTTTCACGTGGTTTTACATCTTTCACATGGTTTCACATCTTTCACATGGTTTCACATATTTTACATGGTTTCACATCTTTCACATCTTTCAAATGATTTCACATCTTTCACATTGTTTCACATCTTTTCCATGGTTTCACATCTCTCACATCTTTCACGTGGTTTTACATGGTTTCACATCTCTCACATCTTTCACGTGGTTTTACATGGTTTCACATATTTCACATCTTTCACATCTTTCACATTTTTCACATGGTTTCACATCTTTCATATGGTTTCACATTTTTTACATGGTTTCACATCTTTTACATGGTTTCACATCTTTCACATGGTTTCACATCTTTCACGTGGTTTCAAATCTTTCACATGGTTTCACATCTTTCACATGGTTTCACATCTTTTACATGGTTTCACATCTTTTACATGGTTTCACATCTTTCACATGGTTTCACATCTTTTACATGGTTTCACATCTTTCCCATGGTTTCACATCTTTCATATGTTTTCACATCTTTCACATGGTTTCACATCTTTCACATCTTCCACATGGTTTCACATCTTTTACATGGTTTCACATCTTTCACATGATTTCACATCTTTCACATGGTTTTACATCTTTTCCATGGTTTCAAATCTTTCACATCTTTCACATCTTTCACATCTTTCACATGGTTTCACATCTTTCACGTGGTTTTACATCTTTCACATGTTTTCACATCTTTCACATGGTTTCACATTTTTCACATGGTTTCACATCTTTTACATGGTTTCACATCTTTCACATGGTTTCACATCTTTTACATGGTTTCACATTTTTTACATGGTTTCACATTTTTCACATGGTTTCACATCTTTCACGTGGTTTCACATCTTTTACATGGTTTCACATCTTTTACATGGTTTCACATCTTTCACATGGTTTCACATCTTTCACATGGTTTTACATCTTTCACATGGTTTTACATCTTTCACATGGTTTCACATCTTTCACATGGTTTCACATCTTTTACATGGTTTTACATCTTTCACATGGTTTCACATTTTTCACATGGTTTTACATCTTTCACATGGTTTTACATCTTTCACATGGTTTCACATTTTTCACATGATTTCACACGGTTTCACATCATTCACATGGTTTCACTAATTCTGCAGCTTTGGCTCTGGTGTATCACGGCTTCACGAGTTGTTTATTGAATTTAAATGCTCTGGTTGATATTTTTTCTGTTTTATTTATTTTCAGTTTAAAATCATGAAAATCTCTATTTCCGGGTTTTATTTTATTTACATTAAGAAGTCTGTGATTTCATTTCAGTATTATGCGAGTTTTATTTATCTTCAAATAAATTCATGCAAATATATCTATAGCTGTAAGTAGATATGGCAAAATAATTTCCTTGTACACGATGCATTTCTATGAATAATCTATGGTTTTGCGTCCGGGTTTTATTTGAATAACACCCGAAAACTTTATATCATTATTTAAATGAGATAAGCAATGGCTTTGCGGGTTCTATGCACTTAAAACCCACAAAGCCATTGCTTATCTTATACTTACATTAAATTTAGCATAAATTTCACCAGATATCACTATGTATAACATATTATATTTGTGAAGGTCTTTTTTGAATTATTTGTTCTCCTTTGTTATATCCAAATTTTATAATTTAGTATTTAATTTATTCTATTTTTATATTAATTTATATGTTATATATATCATTTATTATATATATATATAACATTGTCATCCAGAATTTCTTATAATTGAATTAATTGCTTTATAAATTTCTATCTTGCACTTATACTGTCTTGGAAAAAAATTTGCGAAGGCAACTGTGTTAATGGTCAGAAAATCTGAATATTAAAATTTATTTTAAAAACATAAATGCATGTATGTTAAATTTTAGTTAAGACAAATAGTTTGATTTTTGTCAGCTGGTCGTTTACTGCTCAAAATTAATATACAGTGTTTGCCCAAAGGTTTTAAATATGTTCTTAATTTAATAAACTCGTAAAAAGCTTTCATTGCAAAAAGGTTTGGTTAATTGAAATAGTAAGATTTTGGGTTGTCAAAATTTCACTATTTTTTTACATTTTCTCTACAAACTTTAATAATAAAATACAACAAAATAAATAAATGAATAAATAAAAGGCTAATCATAAAACCAACTGATATATTTATACATAAACCAAGTTTTAAAAGCAACAAGACGTTTTGAATATAATTAGATTCATAAGTTGCCAACAGAATAATAAATATATTCGAACGTTTTATATATTCACCCTGATTTATTCAGGAGTTTCCTATTTTATCTTTCATCTCTTTATATTTGCGAGTGGTTTATTCATTTATTTTAGCCATTTATTTCATTGCATTTATATTACATTTTTATTATCAGGCCGGCCAAACATCCCTGGTACATCCGCCAAAATAAATGATTTGCAGCCAAATTAGTTTCGCATACATTTCCCGTATATATGCAAAATAAACTGAAATTTATAAATTTCGGTAAAATTTAATTGAGTAGATTTGCTACTAACAGCAGTGTTCATAATATCGTTAATGGATGGATGTTGCCCTTGGTATGTTAAACGGTTATTTATAAATAATGTATATATATGGCCTATCCATTTAATCTAGAGTTGTATATATAATATGGTATTTGTGTCCATACTGTATATATTGCGTTAACGCCAGTTTTTTGTTGAGAACGGAACAATTATGATAGTTTAGTGTCACTCTGGGATTCGTAGAAATCATAATAGTTGAACAATAATATATTTTACAGCTAAATAAAAAGCTCATATACGCCGCATATAATGGATTGGAGATTATAATGGGGATAAATATAAGTATTTCAATCAAAAGTATAACTTTGCTAATAATGCTGCAGTTTTATCGGAGTCTGAGTTCATTTACATATAGATATAGCTGTTGTAATTTATAAGGGAAATGATTTTATTATGAAAATAATTATATTTCAAGATAACTAAATTGCGATACAAAATACACACAATTATTGCAAACAAACTTTAGGTGAAATTTATAGTTTATTTGAACACAGGTAGGCTATATTGTTGTACATTTATATTTTTTTCTGGAGCCAAACTAAATCTTCAGTTGTACAGTAAAAACAATGTCACTCTATAATTATAATCCTGTTTTAGTTATATAGATTTGAGCAAAAAATAAAGCAATTAAATTATTTTAATTGTTGTAGCATAAATTAGTGGCTAAAAAGGTTATCCAATATCGGGTTTGTAGGGTGTTGTTAGATCCCTTGATTCAAAGTTTCTGTATAACTTTCTGATAACCTAAATGTTGTCTTCAAACTGGTAACAAATTTAGTTTCTTTGAAGTTTGTTACCCATTTAAACTTAAAGTTGTTTTTTGAAGACTAAATCTTTAATGAACTGTTTTACTATATTTGAGAGATATGAATAACCATTATATTATCCATGTAGTATTGTTCAGATATATTACCCTTCACGGGCGTGCAAAATAACACCTCTCATGGTGTTATTCTTCCCAGTTATCAAGTGAGATAATATTTGGTATACGTATGCCGTGTTAAAGAATAAATATGACCGCATAAACAGTGGCATTTTTATCATTATTTATCACAATTTGTTTTACTGATCCACTTATAATAATGTTTATAATTGCCAATAGCAAAAGGGGGAGTGTTTTTTTGGAGTTATAATAAATTGAAGTTGGTTCTTTTATTTAGTTAATATTTTATTATTAGGAATATTTGTATTGAAAAAATTGATTAAATAAAATACATTGCTTTTTATAGGTTCTACATTGTATGTGTGGTTATTTGAAACCATCACCATTTTTAATTAAAAAGAAAAAAATTCAGTCACAATTTTTTTCAAAAGTTTTGCTGTTACTATTTTTAGAAATATATAGAAAAGTTATACTTTCCTCTAAAAATTAAACATTTTAAAATTCTAGTTGTCAGGTATATTATCATCATTTTATTTTTCAATATCTAAAAAAGTTATCCAATTATTTTTAGTGAATATAATCGATTATTTTTTCGATCGACGTCTGCAATAAAGAGGAAAATTATTATTTTGCACATCTTGCAATAGTATTATATATGATCATATTATTATCTATTACCAGGCGTAAGCGACCTTTTTTATCATTCGTAAAGACTTTGCCTTGAAGTTTCCCCTTATTATCATTATATCCATTGGATTTGGATATAGGTCTATTTGGACAAAGAGATGTTATTCAACAATCACGGCCATATTGTTCAACTATTAATATGCTAGTAGACTATGTAATGTTTTCATCTCAGAGATCTATTGACATCAATCCAAGTTATATTAATAATTAATTTAACATTTAATCCTGAATATTACATTCAAAAGGATACACTAACTTATAAAAATAAGGATATACTTTCGCCACATATATAATATAGATTAAATACACATTAAAGGAATACACGAAATAATACAATGTGAAAACTTTGTTAATTCGTGCTTTCCAATATATACTGCAAAAAACATTGTATAATTTATTAAAAGTCTAACATAATTTTTCTTCTCTGGTACAAAATGACAAATAGAGTTGCTGTTTGAGGAATTATAATCAGTATAAATGATAATGAGAAGATGTAAACGTTACGTATACCTTTTATTTAGTTTTCAAATATGTCGTACTTAAAAATAATGGTTTTCATTTTGGTGTTTTCGTATTTTTGTGATTATACGATTTTCATTTTCGTCATCTAAGCAACGAGCCGTTTTACACCGTCTGCTGTTATCACTAAATCTTAAATTAAAAGAAAATATAATTTTTTTCGAAATCAGAATCATGTTCCTTTTGCAGAGAGTGATTTGCAACTAATAAAAAATAGAGTGAAGTTATTTCTTAACAATTATTTTATGTTTATTTTTATTAACATGATAAGCTGTATTATTAATGTATATTTAAATTACAACACAAATTTACAAATGGCAAAGAATGGTCACATCAGTACATACACTAGAGAAGTCGAGCGATTTTTTCATCTTCGCATAGATATAGTATAATTTTATTATACATTATATGAAACTTTCAATCGATAATAATTCTTTAATTTGTAATATATATTGTCATTAAATATATTAAATAAAAGAAAGAATTAATTAATCACTGATTACATTAAAATGGCATCTGGCTATGACAACAATTTGGAATAAAAAAAACCATTTGACTCTTATGGTGAAAAGTACACTACAATGATAAGATGTGCCGATATATTATTTTTAGAAATTTAAATAGAAGGGTGGCCGATAATGTCCAATAATATCCTAATGTTTTTGTTTCAATGGCTGCTTTTCTCCTAGTCTTTGAGATCTTTGAAGGTTTTGAGTTGATTCAAGTTTTCCAATATCCCCGACACCACGAAGTCAGAGTGCGGACAAATTGTTTGTTAATTCTGATAAGTAAATATTGTTATTCAATAACAGTTTCCCAGTTAGTTTCCATGTTGCCTCACTCCTCTTTGAAAGGGGTTTGTGGAAGTGGAATATCACCCCTGTGTTTGTTTACGGACAGAATGTGTGAAATGTTCATTGATATTTAAATGTACTAAACATAGATCTCTGTTTATTCTGCCAACAGTATATCTTGCAAATTTGACAGAATTATATATTTTTATATAACACATTTATAAAGTGAAATATTATATAATAATTATTTCCTTAATTGCGCCAAATAGTAAATTTGTAAAAAGTAAACAGTTAGTGTATATAATCGTGTTATATGTATTTTGCACAAATTAAATAATTCTATTAAAACATTTGTACAAATTCTGTTGATATGCTACTACTGATATACTACTACTGTATTCTTTAATACATAAAAGGTTATTTGAAGTATTTCATCGATTTAAAACATGTATATTTTCTTGTATTTCGTACACTAATTAAATTATAAGAAACTAGGCTATTTATTATAACAGTATCGATTTTCGATTGGAATAGTTTTTACAAGAGTATATCGATTATAGTAGTGCGTATTGACTAAATAATAGTATATCGATTACAATAGAGCTTATTGATTTACTGATAGTATAATATCGATTATAATAGAGCTTTTTGATTTACTGATAGTATAATATCGATTTTAATAGTTCTTATTGATTTACAGATAGTATAATATCGATTATAATAGTGCTTATTGATTTACTGATAGTATAATATCGATTATAATAGTGCTTATTGACTTACTGATAGTACATCGATTATAATAGTGCTTATGGATTTACTGATAATATAATATCGATTATAATAGACTTATTGATTTACTGATAGCATAATATCGATTATAATAGTACTTACAAGCATATATGTATTGATAAAAAGATAATATGAATATCGATTATAACATCACAACAGTATAGGTATATCGATTATAATAATGTCAATACTTATAATATAGATTGTTACTTATAAATAAATGAAAAGTTAATATTGACCGCCTGATAATAAACACAAATGGTCAATGCATCCTAACCACATTTAGATATCTATAACGTACACTTCATAAAATGAAGTTTCGCATTACTTTTCTTAGATAACTAGTGATTGCTGACAAGGTAAATTATTTTCAAAATATAATCTACTACAATATATAATTAATTACATATTTTCTATAACTTTAACATTAGTTGCATCCCGGCTTATTAATCTTTATTAGATAATGGAAATTCTACTACTATATATATATATGCAACAATCCGTGCAAGAATAAACAATTGTACTGTACTTCACCCAACTTTGAACGATGAACGGTCACACCAATTGTTTACAATTTGAAATATTTTAAATTAATACTCCTGCATGCCATGTAAAAGTTTTCCTTATATTTTATTTTCTTTTTAGAAAATATATATGCAAATTTTACAGATAATAAATATTGCCTCTACACTTTTGGAGCACACTAACATTATTTATTCGTTTTGATTACTAGACCTTCTTTCTTAAACTTTTTCTCAAATTAAAAAGGGTACATCTAATTTCATTCGCATAATTTAATTTGTGTGGCTTTTAATGTACATGTTGTTAATTTTTTGATACTTCTATATAATGATCTAAATAATCTTTTTTTGTTGTTGGTTAAATTCCTTTATTTTTTGTATAAATATGCGGCTAACCACATTTTTTGTTGGAGTGGCAAGCTGGAATTGTTCTCAACCACAGACATAAACAAACGTTATAATTAAGTGACAATAGCAACGATAGTCAATAGCTGGTTCAAAAGTTGCAATTAAGTAGCTTAATTTGCTGTCCGAAATTGTACCCGGAGAAATCCATTGGCTTACAAGTGCGGGCCTATATTATATTATAATTTAATTATAGGTAGCGGTAAAAGCAGCTCTGAACTCAGAAGCGGAAGGTATCTAGTTCGAATCTCCTACAATAGAATGGTTCTGTTACTTGGAATTAACGAAATCTTCCATATAAGTTAGCTATAAGTAACAATTAGTTAAAATAGGGAAGAGGGGATTCTCATACATTAACAAATTTAAAAATTTTTTCTGCGTGGTATACATACGTTTTTTATAAACTTTCAAAAGATTTACCCATCTTATATTAAAATATAATATTTTTTTAATTATTTGGTATCGACTGATTTGAACGTGTATTATTTAACTTATTATAATTAAATACGTTTAAAAGAGAAAAATTAAATGTAAACTTTTATGTGAATAAAATATATTTTATATATTGTAGTAAGTTTTAATTAACATTTATGTACAGATATGATGACAACCTATAAAAGTAGAACTTATCCTACATTAACTGTTTGACTTAATAGTTGAATATAGATATTAGAGTATTCAACTTCTGAGTCTTAAATAAGAAAAATAGTGAAGTTTCTTTAAAGTATTCCTATTAAGTGGCCTGTTATACATTTTGCGGTATATATTAAAAATGCATCACACGTGAAATATATTTTTTTAAATATTAATTTTGTAAGTATTGAAGTATTTTGAAAATAGAGAATTTTGTAAAAATGACAATTTACAAAAAACTTAGCTATAAGTAGCCGTTACAATGTTTATATTGAACTAATAATAATAAGTTTAAAAACTCTGATGATCAGTATAGATATAGTAACTTTATATTCTATGTTTATTCTGTAAAACTTTATTTGCGAAACTAATAAATACAGTATATAGATTTATTAAATATCACAATTTTATGCGCAAAATTTTGCTAAACAAAAAAAACATAATTTAAAATGTATAATAGTTAGTAAAGAGATCAATTAATTAAATGAATGAGATTAACTAAATAAATGGAAATTTTAGTCTACAATATGATTTAAATGTAACCCTTTATTAAATGTAGCTATTATTAATAATATTAATATAGTAAAATTAATATGCATAAGTGCCGCAAAAGCTATATTGAAAATATTCTATATTTTCATAATTTATAGGTACAATAACCTTTTCAAGAGTAGCGTAATTAAATAATACACTTATTAACTATTTATTTTTATATGAATTGCAAATGTAAGCCAATTGTTTCAATTCAGAATTTGATACGATTTGTTTGTTTTGGTTTTGCTTTGCTTGCATGATAAGCATAAATAGGCAACCATTGACCTGTCATAGCTCACTGGTATATAAGATAGGTTGAAAACAGACCGGTTGAGGGACATATACAATAGTCCCGTCGTTTGGTCATTCTATTTAAAATTACTCGCGCTAACAAATAAAGGTAATGGAAATAATGTATTATATATTCAGATATCACACATACACTCTTTTTGCACTTTTTCAAAGTTTAAAACTTTTTCGAGCATAATTTATATTTTCAATAACTTTAATATTTTTTAAATTTGTAATACATAGGTATACTAATAAATGTTATTAACATTTTATTTTAAAGTGAATACATTAATAGTTTCAAACAGCTTACCTTGAGAGACTCTTCTTAATTCTTTTATAAAAGGTTATATAATCTCTCTCTTTTCTAAGGTTCAGTTGGATTTTAAAAAGTTTCTTTTAGGCAACAAAATATTATTATCATGCTGTAGAAATTATTATTTTTTTCACCAATCAAAACCAAGTTCTCATTGGGAGGTTATTTTACAACCAATGACTATTTTCTAACAACTTTCTAATGACATCTACGATATTACTTATATTTATAGATGGATTGTGTAACTCTTTGTCATGTATAATCCAAACTTTCGATTTAATTTTCTTAATATATAAATTGATGTTTATTTATGAATATGTAATAATTTGTAAAGTAATAAGCGTATAATGCCAATTTTTAAATATATTTCGGTTTTTTGTGTAAACTTTTTTTTTTATATAAATCAATTTTTAATAGAATATCATTTTTTAATTAACAAATTTCTGTTCAACATATAAGATCATGATATTGTAATCGTGATTTTAATATAAACATTTAGTTTGGCACATATAGTTTCATTCTTCAACTAAATTAACATAAATTGTCGACGCATGTTGTATGGACCAAATGAACCAAGCTGTGACGCCGCAGCCAAGCATTGCTAACGATATCCTTATCCCACGATCGATTCTACAGCTGATCCAAATTCGACATGAAAATATCCAATTCAAAGTTATTTTAAAAATAGCTTATTCACTCAAAAAATGCAGTTTTAATTCTTTCTCTCATTTTCACAACTATATTATTTTTCATAATTATAATGAAGAAGATAAGGAGTAGAACATCACTCTCTATCTATATCACTCTATACATCAGACTAATTTGGTTATATTACCATTAATCGCGATAAGTTTGTCACTAATTTTGAATTGTTACACACAACGTTCTATGTTAGTGTTATAAAATACACACATATATATATATATATAGTTATTCCATTTATTTTAAGGATAGTAAAATCTGAATTTAAACGGGCATCAGGTTCCTATACTAACTGAAATTTTATTGAAGGAAAAAGCCATAACATAATCCAATAAATAAATATTTAATAATCGACATCATCGTATATTAATACTGTTTCTAACGTCCAAATTAACAAAAAAAATGTTTTTTTATTACCAAATGAAAAAACTATTAATTTTCCATTTTGACAAATTAATAAACGATCTGCCATTAAGAATTTATTTCATAACGCGGGTTGTCTCTGAAAGGGTTACGAATAATAAAGAAAAATCAATAAATAATAATGATTATTTCTTATTTTTATTGAATAAAAACATCACTTCCAGTAAAATAATAACCAAGAAATAACACTCAATAAAATTAATATAGAAATTAAAAATGTTCCCTTAAAAAAAGTTATATTTATTTTTAATGTTTTTCATTACTTATTTTTGGGCTGATATTTGCGGTAGGTGTTTTCAAAATATCAATCTTAGTGGCAATTATAAAGGTTTAATTTGTAATAGATATGTAATACAATGATGTATTAGTTGATTATTTAATATATTCTATATATACTGCATATAAGTATAATGTAACTAAAATGTAGAAAAACATAATCGTTCTATGAAGTTATTGTAGAAAATTGTAAACTTCTTTTCTACTTTAAAATACAAGAAATTATCAATTTATGAAATATATATAATAATACAAAAATTATCAAAGCGGCGGACATACATTAAGGAACACGTGTTTTTCAATAACATTAAGGAAGATTTAAAGAAGGGTTAAACATTAACGTACGAATATCAAACTTATTAACTATAAAATAATAACTATCAAACCTCGAATATAAAATTGTTTAAAATTCAAAACAAAAAAATGTTTGCTCCCTATAAAACAAGATTCGAGTATTAAGATGGCAATTAAAACCTTTTGATTTAAAAATAAACTAACAAAACCCAATTGAGTAAAATACGTAACTATGATCATCAGATCATAGCATAAATTAGAACATGCGAAATAATTGAAATACAAAATTTATTCATTTAAACTAAAACTCAATGGCCACATCAATCGTCATAAATGTGTATAGTGGGCTGCAGAGAATCCTGGTCTTATTTTGGAAAAGAAAGTTAATCTTCCTGGTATAACAGTTTGGTGCGTAATTTCAAGTAATGATATTGTAGATCCTTTTTCTTTGAAGGCTCTCTAACTGCTGATTTATACCTGAACATGCTACAGACAAACTTTTGGCCGCGCGTTCTACACCAAGATTGTATTTTTCAGCAAGATGGCGCCCC
>JAUZND010032237.1:0-22684 GCA_034780555.1 Coelogynopora nodosa
CTATCATTCGCACATTTTCCTATAATACCTATCATTCGCACATTTACCTATAATACTATCATTCACTCATTTACCTAAAATGCTATCATTCGCACATTTACCTATAATACCTATCATTTGCACATTTTCCTATAATACCTATCATTCGCACATTTACCTATAATACCTATCATTCGCACATTTACCTATAATACTATCATTCGCACATTTTCCTATAATACCTATCATTCGCACATTTACCTATAATACTATCATTCACTCATTTACCTATAATACTACCATTCGCACATTTACCTAAAATGCTATCATTCGCACATTTACCTATAATACTATCATTCACACAGTTACCTGTAATAGGTATTATTGCACATCTCTTTACACATGTAGAAACATTCGGGAAAATGTCACAGATATGCTTTTCACACTCAAAAGAAAATATGACATATATATGTTAAAAATCGGCCATCTATTATTCTTTGTAGGTGGTTAGTTTCATTGGTGTTGAAAGCAAATATACGATTATGTTTAACACCATACTGACAAAAATATTACACAAAATCTGTAATGCTTTTAAATAATATTTATATATTAGATAAAAAAATAAAGGGAAGTTAATATTATACAAAATAGTTTCCATACTTTTATAAATATTTTAAATAATATTTTTGTAGTAAAATTGTGTGTAAATGTTAAGTTGCAACACCAATGACAGTACAGACAAAACATAATCAAAACTGACTGCATTTAATTTATAAACTTTTTTTAAATTGCGAATATGTGTAGATTTCTCACACAAAGTTTGCTCCATATCAAAAGTACATTGTAAGGACCTTTTCAGAAATTTTCTTTAGTATTTTCTCATTTTATTATTGAATTATGAAAGTTGCAAACAGTAATATTATTTAAATTGTGTTTTAGCTTTTGATCGTTTGAGAAAATGTGAAGATTATTTAATGCAAAATATTATTTAATTTTTAATTTATGACAACATCTGCACGAACTGCAGTCAGTGTACGCAATCCAAACAAACTCATAAATGGTTGCTAATCAGTCGACCAGCACAGCAGTTGCTAACCAGGAACGAGAGAGTTAGAGGTATATCTAGAGGTGTATCTATTAATATTTTACTTTTTAAATTACTATACACCTTGTAACACCATGTACAAATTGAAAATTGTAGGTTTACTATTAAGTTGTAACCTAAGTGGCACAAAAAACGTAGAGTACAATATATATAGATTGGCTGATGAGTAATAAATATATAAATGTTATCGGTGAAAAAATAACATATGTTTAATATCATACATTTATTTAATCGAATATTAATGATTTGTAAAGTACAAATATAATTTTAAAAAGGTCACATATTACTGTTTTGATGAGTATAGTTTCCATGTTTTATATTTGTTAAATTATCAATTTGAAACTAAAAACTGAAGATGAATATAGTTATAATTATTCAAACATTTATGCATAATACCTTTTATTGCACATTGCATTACTTATGCAAACAAACTAGTAAAAAATAGTTTCTTTCCACGACTATAAACACATGATCGCTCGCACACAGAAGAACTATTCAGCATAATACGCATTATCAATAATAACCTAACACATTGACTGACTTTTTACAATATAAAAAACTTACATGCTAAAAATAAAAAGAGAATATTCAGAATGGTATCACAGAATAATACGAACAGTTCAAATAAGTTATCTGTACAAATTCACGCATGTATGCAAGCTTCGAAACGAAAGAATGAAAGCTTAAACGTAAAATCTAATATAAATTGAGATTGTTTAAACAGCGAGCGCAAATATTCCGATAAAAACACACATCTAGCTGGAGTTTCCTGTTAATTTATAACTACATTTAAAATCATGGATTTATTATGTTATCTATAATATTTATTTTTTCTTCGGATAACACATTTTTATACAAATATCAAGTACTCAGGTGACACACCGTTTCTACGCAGATGGTATGTACTAACAAACAGTGTACCATGATGTTACTAGATACAGTAGTTTAAACTGATTTGAGGATATGTGTATACAAATACTAAATGACACGAATATACAAAGCACAGAATAAATATAAAAATCCATTATATTGAGTAACTAATTTTTTAATATGACTATATAAGCATACAACCTCTTTCCTAACACCCTTGAAATATTCTAAAGCGACGTAATAAACAGCGCATCACAATTACTGCATAAAAAAAGTTTAATTGATTTTTAGAAAAAATCGTATATAAATAACTCATTATTATTTAAATAAGTATTATGCTACGCTGATCTCTTGAAACTTGGAATGCTAACTATGTATACACCCTCTTATATCGTCAGTATTAATTAACTAGACCTGTACGTCATTCATATAAAAATCGTACATGAATTTGTATCAGAAACTATGATCTAAATATTATTCTTAAGTCTAACACTTGACATATTACTATATGTATTCATTCATTTTATCAAACAAATTAGCATTTCGTTAAATTCCACGCCTTTTGTTTTATACTGTTCAATATTTTATTGAATGGTATAAATTAAGTTTTCGTGACTAAATTAACAACATATAATAAAATGTATTCTCATATAGATAAATTTCAGATTCTTTCAGTTAAAACAGTTCTGCTTATTATTAATTATTAATAAATATTATTAAGCAATATATATATTTATTGCTTAATAATTGTTCTAATGTAGTTATTAATATAAATTTATTAAATGAATCGAACACATCGAATTTCATCGAACTGTTTTAACTTGCTGTTTTAGGATCAAACACATATAGAATAGAAATAATAACACCTAAATAATTATGCATTTTAACTATTCGTTTCGTCAAATCTTTCATTACATTTTTTTATTGATTGAAATATGTAGAATTGTAATTACTATTATATATTTTTAAATTTTAAATAAAATTATATTTTTAAAATTGTATAATAGTTTTGAAATTGTAATGTAAATTATATTTTTGAATTTGTAAGGAAATATAGCAGTATATATTGAATAAATACAAATTTTCAGATACAAGTGACTTTAAATTTGACTGACAGCTTAGCAATTTTATTTTTATTTAACCATTATACTTTAATTCTTAAATTCTAAATTTAGCAAAAACATTTCAGAGTTAATTTATTGTGGTCAATAAGTTAATTGTTTTTTATAGAACATGGCCCAGTGCTTTAAGCGTTACGCCATACAACGCTTTGTCTAGAAGAATTTTTTTCAATTATTTTTTCATTTAACATTACAATATTGACCAGGTAGAAATATATTGAATGTAGATTTTTATGCAGTTATATAATAATTTAATTCTTTTTAATAAATAAACATTCATGTAAATTATTTAACAAATTTTTAATTGGAAAATCCCATACACTATCATTATTTTCAATAGTATTATTAAATTTATCTATATCAACTTATTTGAAATTTATATACGATTTCATTTGGTTTTGTTAAAAAAAATAAGTTGTATAAAACTTAAAGGATGCCCCATTGTTTATAAATTTTTTTTTATAAATAAGTATTATTTTTATTTTGCGAATTATTTATTTTTAGTATTAAAAATATTATAAATTGGCACATGATTATATTGAACCTTTAAAAAAATATAACAAACCTTTATTAACCATTTTAGAATTTACCTGTATAAGATTATTCATGTAAATAGTGAAAATAAAAATATTAATAGAAGTTAAAGATATTTATTTGTGTAATAAATAAATTATATAAATAATAATACATAATAAATATAAAACTTTTAAAAAAGATGCTCATTTAAAAATATATACATATATATATTAAATGCGAAGAGCAGTGAAGTAAAACCTATTTTCCCCTATTTTATTTATTCTTTTCAACAGAAAAGGGAATATCACCACATATTCATTTATTACGTTTAACTCAGAAATATTCAGACGCTAAATTATAATACGCTAATTTGCTAAATTGTTTAAAATAGATTGGATTTTATAGTTAACAAGATTATTCAAAACAGCAAATCAAATTCTGCAACAAATTTAATAATACAATTTTAATCCATTGTGACTACTCAATGTCAAGGACGTCCTACATTGCCGATGCACATAATAAATACTTGTATTTACTAGTGTATGTCTTACCATAGGTCTCGGGGTGACCTGTGTGAAGGACGAAGGCGTGTGAACAGTATTAGTTCTCTTGAGCATACGAAATCCACCCTTAACTAGCACTCCTTTGCCCTGCTTTGCCGTCGACTTTGACATTTTGTTTTAGATCAACAACAGTTGAACCGATGAAAAACTAAAGTGATTTTTTTAAAGATGTGGTGATGATTGTCGCTTTGGGTTCTTTGTGATTAAAGTTAGCCGTATGTGGGAAACATTTTAAATAAAAAATTATCATTCACTTTTCACACAATTAAAGAGAATTCCAGCAATTTTCTAACAAGTGAATACTTTAATATATGTTCTAAGAACAATTTGTTTCCTTCACTTTAGGTAGAGACAAAAGGTTCACAAGAAGCAATTAAAACAGGTAATATGCATCAAAATTAATACGAGTATTTTGTAAGGAAAAGTAATCGCTAATATAGTTTTTCAAGAATTCTGTCACATAAGACAACTAAAAAATTAACCAATCAGAAAAAAGCATATCGATTTAACCAATTTTATTAGTGCTTGCTACTCAGTATAATTATGATATTCTGTTTTATAAATGGATTCTTCTTAATATAATGTTATGAGAATACTTTATAATATTTAATGATACAAACATATTATGATTATAATTATTATTAAACCTACATATCTAATTAAAACTTACATGCATGGCTTAAAACCTATTTACTTATAGCCTTAGATGATGATTTATGAACAGATTAACAAAACAGATGACAAAACATATAAAAGTGAGTTTCGTATTTTTTGGTATATTTATTTAGTACGAAACACATAATAATACACTAAATCACTGCTGAAAAATGAAGGGAACCGTGGGAAAGCTTATTTATTACATAATTATTTTTTTCATTTTAAAAGATTAGTAAAATAATAAATTCACAGTATTTTGCTATGTTTTTCTCTCTCTTTCTTACATCTTACTAAACATATTTCTTATTTTTAGAAAACAAATTAACTAATTTTCAAAAAGGAAGATACTCACACATGTTAATTACAATGAAATGTTTACGATAAAAATACTATGGGGAAACAACGCTAGGTTTTTGTACCATAACCTTATTTAGTTGAGTAATATTAGTACGTATAATTACCAATCATCAATATTTTTCAGTAAATCAAATTATGAAATGATAGGTTTATCGTGCTCATGTTTATAATTACACTATATATAGTATTACATATCGAATGTCTTTCATATGGTTTAAAAAATACGCTTAATGAATGTTTCATAGGGAAACTTCAATGAAAGTAATCATATATATTTAAAATTTGTATATTTTAATAATAAAACCTGTAAACAAAATGTGTGTCACTTCTAACTAACAACAATTCCGTTATTATACCAGCATGAGGTTGTTATAACTCCGATGCTATATAAACAGATCCTATTATCGAGTGCGAACACACATTATAACAAGAAATATGCATTTTACATGACAATCTTCAAGCTATTAAATCAAATCAATTAAACTTAATTAATTTAGTTAAGGACAGAAGTTTCGATTTATTGGTAACATTGTTATGGTATATATATGTGAGAACAAACTATATCTAACTTTTATTGCGTTTAAATCTTATTTATGCTAAGTACATTTTTTAATAGATGAGTAAACCATATAACCTAAATATTTTATTATAATATATGTATTATCTAACAATTATAAAACTATTGTTCTTTTTAAAACATATGGTATAAAATAAAAATTTAAGTAATACATTTAAATATTTTTAATATACTATAACGATTTTTTATAAGTTTTTTATTTAAGATTTTTTGAAATTTATTGTAATTATTTAAATTAATATATTACGAAAGCAGAATAACACACAGGAAGATGGATACGTTATTTTGTCATGTTGTTTCAGACAGCCTTGCTTGACAGAGCCGCATTTTACTATAAGCATCAAAGATGCTCTCGTAAAATTCACTAAAACATCTTTAAACTCATGAGAATTGAATAGTGATAAACTGGCATGTAGAAGTGTTCAAGTAAAACGATTCTGTCTGCATTTCGAATGAGGAACAAAGTGAACTTTTCTGAAAATATGTCATTCTATCAAAGTGACTTTCCTAACAACTATAATCTGTAAAGATATATTTTTAAAGTGTATAAGAGAAAACTTTTGAGTAATCTGCACGTCAATTTGTTTAGTAGCTACTCAGGAGTTCTGTGTAGGTAAGACGTAGCTACATGACAAAGAGAATTGATAACTAATTTTGAATGAATAATTGAGAAATCTTCAGTCATTTTGTACCGCATTGAGAACATATTAGGAGTTGTATAATTTATATATTATGTTTTGAGTCAATTCACATACAGTTTATAATAATTTCCTTATTTATAGATAGCGTAAACTACAAATTGTTGTGCATACACAAAATTTACCATTTTGATATGTGTATGAAATAAAAGTACTTTAATGAGTAATAAATTAAAATATATTGTATAATTCATTACACATAATCCACTTCAGTACAATATTTAAAAAAAACAGAAGTAATAAACATATATTATTATTTATTAAATGCGTCATTTTTACTATTAAGTGATTTAGTATTTACATTTGTATACTTTTTGCTTTTAATACATTCAATTATTGTTTTTCATTTGGTTAAACAGAAGTCATATCATTACATTAATAATAAGTAGTATCAGAAATAATTTGAAAACCACTGATATCATAAAGTGTAGTTCATGTTTCAAATTTAACTAAAATATATCTATTGTAAATATTATCTCTAATTTGTGCATTTTATTGTTATATTGTTTCTTTTTTTAATTCGTACAGAGTTACTTTGTATAATTATGTATTATGTATTGTTGTAAAAAATAATTTGATATATTTTTTATTTATTTCACTTTTAAAATGATCGCATATAGGCAATAACTTCTTTAAATAATATCTAAATTAATATAATTAAAATCAGAAGTGGCATTTTATGATTCTGAACTCCGCCTGTAGATTGTAGATTTTTATTCCGGATATTAAGATTGACATTCTCCATGTTATACATATATTTGCACTTATATGGTTATCTAAAAAATTATAATTAATGCTTGTGTGATAAAATTATATGTTGATAAAACATAAAACGGAAGGAATGCTATGTTAATCCATTCAAATTTATTTGCGCAAAATTTTGCTATCTTTAAAATGTTGCTAGATCTTTAAATATTGTAACATTATATTTTAAATGTCAAAATCAAACACAACAAACAGCAAGTTCAACTGTCCATTTAATTATTGTGTTATGAACGTAGACTTTTGTATCGTTTATTATTTTGGTATAAATTATTATTATTATTATGTATAGATGTATATAATTTGAAGTTTTATATACATTTTTTGTTTTAAGTAAATTTATAATTACTGTTAGATAATAATATTGTTGTATTTTATGTAAAAACATTCAAAAATGTGCTGATTCCTTTATAATTTACGTTTTTATTTAATTTTTGTTAATATAAACAAAGGATTTAAACCGTACAGTAAATGTATAATTTTATAAGACTGTTGAATTAAATTCTTTTTTATATTTTTCTTTTTCACTCACGGCTAATATTTGAAAGAAAGCTTTTTTTCAATCAATAAACTAAATAATCTATATTTTTAAATACATGGACGGTATAAAAAAAAGTCAAACGTTTATGTACATGTAGGCCTATTATAAACTATTGTATCAACAGCGTATCTTTCTACTTTAGCAAAACATTCTATATACAGAATAGATTCCGCTCGTTTTGCTTATTTTATGGTAAATGTATAGCCAATTAAAAAATCTGTTACACTGTGTATAATGCATCGTTTTTACATATTAATAGTTATGCAAAAGTAGCAATTAGTAGTTGTCATTTAGCATGATTAATGTATTATTAATTAGAATTCTTGTCAATAAATTCATTGCATGCTTTTGTTTTGTTGGTAAAGTATACTGAACGCATTTATGATATTTTATTTTTGTAGCAATTATAAATAGACGTAACTTGAAATGCAAACATATATTAAAATCTAAACTAAACAAAGATTTCATCTACTTTTATATATATATATAGTTATATTGTATAGTATTATGATGAGATTGTAAAATACAAGAAAAAAAAACAACTAAATAAATGAGTTTTTTTAAACCAAACAACAAATTTAAGAAATTTCAAAATCAATCAAGCGTCTAAAGAATTGTAAACTGTTTTTGTAATCAGTATGTAGAAACATTAATAATTAAAAATGATTATTATAACTATCTCTGAAATTTTTTAAAAATAAAAACAAATAATTATATTTACTTTTGATAATATTAGGTGTGTTAAAAACAGATCATTTATAAGTACATTATTTGTCTTTACCATTTCAGCGATTTCGAATAAAAATAGATAACATAAACAAACTTTTCTTTAAAAGGAATCAAAACCCTAATTAGTTTCGTATAAAAAGAAGGTGTATCAGATGTTAAACGCTATATATAAAAATTTATTAAATTGTGATATCTTTTTATTAATAGATTAAGCAAAGCGATTGACACATTGTTTTTCCTTAATACATTGCTTCCTCTTCAAAATAAATCATTGTACGACATTTTACTACCTGCTTTCACAGACTTATACACAAACTGAATATTAATATACAGGCCACGTGCATTAAATCAGCTGAATATTCACATCGTGAAATAATGTAAGCAATATATATATATATATTTATATTGAAATTTATTTTTAATATCTCAAAAACTACTCTAAAATTATGTTATTAAAATATAATACTAATACAGTAACAGGAAAAGATTAAATGAAAAACACATTAATGATATCTTAATTTTTTGTAAGCATTGTAAAATAAAATAGATTTTTGATGGACATTTGTTCACTTATAACGTTTGTATTTTATTCTTTCAGTTGTATTTTTTTGTATCTTTGTTCGTTTGTGTTTCATTTTAAGACACCCTGTTAAATGTCAATTGCAAAGATTATATAACAGTTATTGATATTTGTATATTACTTTGTAACGTGATATGTAAAGTGAATATATGCGAGACAAAATAGTGTTTCACAAATTAAATAAAACTATATTAATTACTATTATTGATATTTGTATATTACTTTATAACGTGATATGTAAAGTGAATATATGCGAGACAAAATAGTGTTTTACAAATTAAATAAAACTGTATTAATTACTATATTATAAGTTATTAAAATCATTCACTCAATGGCATCTGTATAATATATAAATGTTAAAAAATAATTTCAAAAACATTGAAAAGATTTACACAAACAAATAAAGCTTCCCTCACAATAGACATTAACGGTTACTTAATGTACTTATAATATAATTTGATTGCATAATTTAAAAACGATCACAACTATCGGAACGATGTTTTTTCATTAATCATGTTTTAAAACAACCTCAAACAAATGAAAGCTTTGATTTTACCTAAAATATATGTGAATTGTGTATGTACGACATAAAATTTAACATTTTCCCATTAAGTACTACTTTGCGTCATCAATTTCAATTGAATTTTACTGAGCTTTATTAAATTGTTTATTGTTAATATGTTAATTTAGTTGGATGATGATGATGTTCATGTTATAAGTATTTCCTGATAATAATTTCCTTTTAAAACACTGTAGACCGACCAATAAGTATAGTATGTGATTCAATGTTATTGTTTATATTGATTTTTTAAATCTAAAAAGCATAAAAGTACTTAATCAAAATGTGTTTTAATAATAATAAATACTTTTGAATAATTGATAATAAAATATATACTCACGTGATTACATTAATAGTCACATGATTACATAGAACATATATATATATATAATTACACTTTTTAAAAATATATATTTATTAAATATTTTATTAAATATTCTCTTTTGAACTTCCCGTTTACTAAACTAAAGGTGTTGTTGTACTTTTTGTCTCTACTGTATTTCGTGCTTTTTTTGTACTGCCAGTACTATATGATCATATACGTAGTACTGGCAGTACAAAAAAAGCAAATGAAAAAAAAAACATATGAACTTATATACTCTATCTATCTTCTGTTATTTTGTGTGTCTGTCACTTTGAAAATAAAAACCTTTATTATTAATTTTATTTTAGAACAATAATATAGACATACGGTTTTGTTTACAATAAATTTCGAACATAATTAACTATAGTTAAAATATTGTCTCTGCTTCATTCATAATAAACTTTTTTCTTTTCTGTTACTATTATATTTTGAATATATTTTAATATTTTTTATAAAATACTATTGCTCAACATTCTCTCTAACTTTTAGTTTCTCTGGTTTGTTCAAATTATTATTATTATTTTGAAACATATAAATAATTTTTATTTTATAAGTGTAATACATAATCGTTGATTTTTCTATCTTTCAGATTAAACATAAATACAACACAATCGATATACAAAAATATTAAAACAATTGTTTACATTTTTTGACATTATTTATAATGATTAGTTTACTTAAATTAAAAAAAATTAAAAATTCAAATATTATATTATATTACTTATTAATATGTTTGTTTAAATTAATTAGTTTGAAAATTATAATAAATTAATATGCTTAATGCTAACTAACAAAACAATTTATTTAAAAAAAATCGTTTTAGTTTTGCGTACATTAATTAAATAGAAGCATTTTTCTAAATGATATTTTCATGTATCTTAGAAAATTTGAATCGCTTTGTTATAGTATCAAATTATTTAGTAAATATAATTAATAGTAATAGATTTATATTTAACGTAAATACCCATTATATTCTGAGTAAGTTGTTATTTTCGCTTGAACTTTAATAGTATAAATAGTATAATTTGTGCTTTTTTAAATTAGTTTTTACAAATCCATTTTTATGTACAAACAATTTAAGATAGAATTTTCAGAAGAATCTTTATAGATATTATATAATATATCAATGTTCTACTTTTAATAGTAGCATATTAAAATTTAAAAAATTATATAAATGTGATGCCAATAATTAGAAGACAACAATGCCTGTTAACAATTTGAATCACACACATTTTGTTAGAAATCATTTCAAATATTATAAACAATTAATTGAATTAATATACATTAAATTATAGTAGTTTAAAGATTGTCACATTGTTTGAATTAGTGACTACTAAATCGATATATCAGTATAAAGAAATGTACCGAGTGAACTTCGCATTATAATTCTTTACTATACAGACAAAACATGGTTGTCTTCCGTTCCCGGGATGACATGCTCATTAAAACACTTAATCCTGCTCTCAATAATCAGACAGAAAAATGCCAGTACTTAGGTCTCATTTACTAATACATATTTTCTATTTTTTGAAATTTTTTGACAGTATCTATCTAATTAGTTTTCCTGTTAACTTTTAGTATCTATGTTCCCTCCTTGTGTCTATTTTCCTTGTACTTTTTTGTTTTTCCGTAATGTACGTTGTAAAGTATATAATTACATCTTGAACAATTGCGTAAATACATTCTTTACATGACATTTATTGGTTCCTGATAATTTGCATAAATGCTGAAATTTATTTTGCCACGTAATACTATTAGGTGATCTTTGCTACCTCATTGGTGCTGCTCATAACCCTGTGTCAAATATTATTTTACTTTACTATATTTTGCCTTTCTCTTGAATTCATAAACGGCAACACTAACTTTTTCATGTTATTTTCTTATTAGTAGTTACATGAAACGAGTTACTAAGGACGCGAAAATAATAGTTTAAATGTTTGTAAATGTATTTAATATATTTAATTTAAACAACTTTTAATTGAAAATTGAAAATAATCGTTTAAATGTTTTTTTGTTATTCATTTTTTAATAAAAAACAACATTCAATTTATGCAAAGATAATATTTCATTATAATTATTGGCTATAATGCCAAATGTAGACGAATTATGAATAAGTTGCAGGACATGAGTACAAATTGTAAGAAAAATAATCTGCAACGAATAAATACCACACAACATTTTTTTAAATTTGTGTAATTATATAAACGCAGCTCTAAATAAATAACTTAAGTCTAAACGAAATTATAATTAAGACAGTAAAATGTTATAAATTGATGTTTTTAATAGTGATAAGGCCTATACCCACGAAGCGCGACGCAACGCGATGTGATGTGCCGCAAAAAGTTGATTACATTCATTTGAATAAGCTGATACGATACTGAGCGCGATACGACGAAACTGAAGTTGACATTATTTAACTTTTCCTGCGGCGCCACGCGACAAAATCCATATTTCAGTACAATTACTGTAATAACTGATGATACATAATTCATACACACACGTTCCTGCACATAAAGGGAAGAGTGAGAGAGGGCATCTCAGTAACACAGACTGTATGCATTGGTCGTAAACAAACAATAGCTACTTGCAGACTTATTTTCCTAATCTATACTTGACATATTTCTATAGAGACATAATAAGCCATGGTATTTCTTCACGTCGCGGTTGGTAAGACCAGAGCAATATAATATTTAACAAAATTCTCAATACGAAAAAATTATAGAATGAACCGTGCATAAAATTAATTATCAATAATAAAAATGTTAGTAAAATATTTATATATTTGAAACATAAATTGAATTAGTTTAATATGTAATTTAAAAAAATATATATAAATAATATTATTTAAAATAGTATCTAACTAGTAATTTAAGGATAATTGATAACAATACACAAAACTATATTAAACACCAAATGTAAATTAATAAATGTTTTAAACTATTTAGGCCCCATTTAAATATGTCCTACTGTTCTCACTGTCTATACCAGTAAACCTAGAAATCAGTAAAGAAGTCCAAACAAGATATTTTTAAAAAGCATGAATATACGTAATAATATAGGAAAGAAAAAAATTATATACCAATAAAAAGAGATGACTACAACATAATTATCTACGTTGAGCAATACGCCTACGCTATTAAATTAAAAATGGGGAAACTGTTATCCGTCATATATAAAAAGAAACAAGTCTAGTAATTTAATAGTGACCATAAAAAACGTTGGTGAAACAAGATTAATCAATACCGGGGAGAATATAGAAAGATTCAAATTATAAGGCAATGAGTAGAAAATTAAATGAATGTAACAAATTCATGTTCAAACTTTTCTTGAGAATGGTACACAACATGTATTGGGTACATAGGCAAGTCGACTAATGCTAATAGCTATGATGAAATCGGATATTGCAATGTTAATTGTTTTTACTTGCTCGCTTGATGTTTAAAAATGAATTACAAAATATTAGAAATGCGTCTGTGTATATAATAAAAATATTACAATTTCAACAGCATATTAGAAGTTGAGAAACTTGTTTAGTCAGTCTACTTTAAATTGAAATCAATAATACAGAATATTTCAAAATTTTATTTTTTCATTTCAGCTGAAAATTTATTTTTTCAATATTCTGAAGTTAAATATTAATGTTATTAATATAGTTTACTCGTTTAATTCCAAATTAAAAATCACAAAGGATTATGATTTATTGCTATAATTCTCTAAGTACAAAGTAACATTAAATTTTACGCTTTAAATTTGAAATGAAACATTTAGGTATAAGGGTCATCATATGTGTAACTTAACGTGAAAAACATTTAAATTACTTAACACAAACAAGTATATATATCACTTTACAGATAGCAAAGATATGTATCTAATAACTTAAAGGCCTTACTTAGTTATAGGTAGAATTTAAATATAGCATCACATTTGTTGAATTTAGCCGAATTAGCCGAAGCTCGGATATATAGGTGAAACATTAATCCATCCTGAAAATTCTGTTCTGGTGTAGTCAAGTTCAGATTAGCTACAGTGATCTGCGTATATATATTTAGTTAACATATATTTAATTAAAGACTCTCTCTTTTTAAATAAACATTCAAAAATATATTTAACAAACTTGTTCTTACTTGCAATGGACCTAATACGTATGGAGTTCCAATTGTCATACTTTCGAAAGATGTTGCTGCAATTAAGTGGAAACATAGTAATAAATAAATAAACAAATAAATAAATAAATGCTATTTTATTTAATTAAATAATTCTGTATTTGAAATTTATTCTTAAATGAATATTAATACAAATTTATAAATTCATATTATTATCAATTGGTATATAAAAAGTTTGTAGCAAGATTTTTATCACAGTGTTTAATTCCATATCATTTATATATTTGTATACCATTCATAGTATTGCATATACTGTTTCAACTATTGCAACTTTGCATTTTGGTGCAACGGTTTATATTTTATTAATATATAAAATATAGTTCTCAATAGTATACGATAAACATCTTATTTTGTTCACTATATATATTTTGGCAGTAGACAGTCAGATTTTATTGTTAACAATCACGGACGAGTACTGATTTCAAAAACAAAATGCTTCCAGCGCTAACAGTAGACTTCTGAAAAATTAATAACCATATTTTCTTGCGTGGCATGTAGTTTAAAAGTAAATAATATATTCTCAATAATTTTCAAACAAAAGCTAAATATATTTTTTCATAAATGTTCTTTAATGTTCTCCTTTTCATGAGTTACACAATAGACTGACCTACTTTTCTTATGAAATATTGATTTAACGTTTTGTTATATTTTTCACAATAAGTTATCATACTAATTTATAAATATGTAGAAAATGGATATTAACAACAATTTTTTAATACATTAAAATAAGGATGACGTTTGTATCAAAGATATCATAGTATGATTTCATGACTGATGTCTATCGATGTTTTTATTTATAAAAACTAGATAAATATATTAATTAGAGAATTTCAATGCATCCCGTACATCAGATTGTTCACGGTGAACTTGACGGTGCCACTGTAAATATCAAATGAATATTATGACATTAATGCAAACCAATCTGTGCTATCTTAATTTGTTCATAGAAATTGTCTTATTCTCGATTAGTATGTCCTTAATACACTATATGCTACATGTTTTACCTCCATGTTATCCGTTACGTGTTACAGTATTTTTTTAAAATATATCCGGACCCTGCTTAGTGGAATTATTATTAAAACACAGATGTTAAAAATATAAATTATCTTGATAGAAACGCATTTTATACTCTAAAAGCGCTCGCTAATATTGACACGAGACATCTTTATCGTTCATTGCGGCTCTATATACTAACCATTAACTAAACAGTTGTGACATTTATTTTGTAAATAAAATCTTTCTGTGAAAGCGAAATCTACACATTGTTATAAAAAGTAAATATATTTCACGTTAGTTCAGTGTAATGCAATAGTGAAACTATCAATACATTTAAAAAAACGGTACATATTATATGGTTAACATTGCCTTTAAATTTCTGATTAGGGACAGTTAATAAACAATAAAAATAGTACAACATTACATGGCGAAATAAGGTTGAATGCAGAATGCACTCAGAATTTCATGTTTTTATACTACAAAAAATATCAGGAATATATAACAATTCATATATCTATTGAAAATATTCATTTACTATTTATACATAATTTAAATATAGATGAAATTTGTGAAATAGCAAGGGCCTATAGTTATAATTGTTGGATTCATTGACACTGAACAATAATTATTAATTTTATTAATGAAGTAAAACAGATTCCGCTAAACACAAGCCGGGGAAATCCCCTCCTTCCATTAATTTCAAATGTCTAATTATCCAGTTTTGGTGATTTGGGGAAAATATACAATTTTTTAATTATTATAATACTGAGTTTTCTATTTGCATATGCACTATTCTATTATAAACTTAACATAGCCTTTGGGTAAAAATATATAAAATGGACATTTACGTAAGTTGTCATTTTCTATAGTCTAAAAATACATCCTTGTGATTTAGTTTAATTTTAATTCAAACATTTAATATTTAGAAAGTGATCCAAAACTTCGGATATGTTAAGACACAATAAAGTAAAATATAAATCAGATTGTGTAAAAAAAAGCTTGATGCATTAAAAAATTTGTTTAGATGAATTCATTCCAAAAACATCGTACAAGATTACATTGTAATTGGAAAGGTGCAATCTTTTAAATATAGTTCAAAGATATTTTAAACTCCAACTTAAAATTATAGACTTGAAACTTGAAAAGATTGTGTAAGGAAACTTCAAACAAGAAACTCCAAAATCGAGAAAACAAAATGAGAAATCGAGGGACGGGTAGTGTCAACAAATTCCATGATAAAAACAACAAAAGGGAATATTTTTATATTTTGGAATCATGTCGTTAGGGAATTTGTACCTAACTATAAAACGTTTTAATAATCCATGATTCATTTTATAATTTGGCCCAATGGTAATATTTAATCAATTAATTATGCCATGCAAATTTGAGCTATAATTAAAAACAAACTATATCATAAGATTTAATACAAAATATAGTTCAATGATTTTAAATTTGATTTTCGTATTTCATTGTTTTCAAGAGTTTTGAAATTTTAAAAACTTGCGATCTTAATTTGTTTGAATTTTATCTTTACAATTGTCTATTAATTTTTTTTAATTTGTGAAAGCAATGTAACAAAAGTTATTATTAATTCTTTCTACCTTATCTAGTAACTATAAATCGGTTAATTAAAATGAAAATAATGTTATTAGGATTCAGTATTTTTTTGTCGCAAATTAAACAGTTTTATTTATATTATATATTAATTAATATATATGAGTGTGAAATGAAAAATTGTTGCTAATTAAGATATTGTCGGGTCGTAATATTATTTTTTGAAGTTATATTTTTGTAATATGAAAAAACATTATATAGAAATATTAATATTTAAGAAAGGTTTGTGACTAAAAAAGGTTTTTAATTTCTCGAAAATAGCATGAAATAAATATGCATGAAATATGCAACCATGTAAATGAGAACGCATACTAGCTTCAGAATTGTTAAAAGAATACATATACAATGTATACCAATAAATAGTATATAATAGGTAATCAATAAAGATTTATAGTAATTTTTGTAATTACAGTAAGTTTTTTAATAAATCGATTTTTTGGGGTTTTATTTATTATTAATCATTTTCATATACTTTATGTGTTTAATACAACATTAAGAAAACTCAGTACCTTTTAAATATTTTAAAACAATTTAGATAGAATTTATATATATATTTATTGTTGATATAAAAGTATTAAATATGGTCTATGCTTACAATTTTATTATATTTAGCCCAATAGTACTCCAATACTGTAAGATATAAGCAGGGGATCTAGATCATAAAAGTTGGAAATTATGATTGTCTAAGAATTTATAATTATGCATTTTTATAAATAAAAATACTTTCGAAATGTATATACTGCTATCAAAAGTAAGAAGGTGCCATCATGTGCCATCCGGTGCCATCAGGTGCCATCAGGTGCCATCAAGTGCCATCAGGTGCCATCAGGTGCCATCAGGTGCCATCAGGTGCCATCAGGTGCCATCAGGTGCCATCAGGTGCCATCAGGTGCAAACAATATCTTAACGTTTCATTTCATTCTACACTTTTAGTGTAATTTGTCTACAATGGCACATTTTGTTTTTAGCCTCCTTATCAATAAAAAGTTTATAAAGTTTGATACATTTTATATAATACAATGTAAAATTTAGTTTAATAAATTCCCACCCTGTTTTTGTACTGTAACTGCAGTACAATTATAAAACATATTTTAAAAACTTTGTTCAATACATAATATTTCCGAATAGCATATAATCTTTATACTCGAATAAAATATATGCAATCATATTTAAACAATATTGATACAAATAATAATTAAAAAGTTAATACAAAGATAAAAAAATTGAATAGTTTTTATAGATTTCCACTTTTATATTTAATCTTTATTCCATCAAATTGAAAGTAATTCAAATTAATTTTAAAGTGGAAATAAAACTAACGACAAAAAGGTTTATCAATTATGAATTTTGTTTATCTTTTAATATATAAAATTTAGAGAAAAATTAGAATTACTTCAGCCATGTTTTTATTACAATTATTTTCTTAGTGTAATAAATCATTTTATAGCGCAACGTAATATCTTTCACTAAGGTGAACAAATGTTGATTAAACGTTAAATTGGTTATATCATAAATGCGAAATGGTTCAGTGAAAAAATTTTTTTTTACTAATTTGTCAATTCATTATTCAATATTGCTTCGCATTTTAATTATAAAGTAAAATCATTCATTTCTCGGACAAATTACGATATAGAAAATTATTGATTACTTAGATTTTTGATTATTTAGCTGATAAATGATTTTTTAAAACTATTTTTACAATAGTTTTTTTAAATTAGTAGAAAGACACTTCTAATACTATATGCAATATAATTAGAAAAAATAAATCCTTTTAAGAGAATACTAACTAAATGCGAAAAAGTGCCTTCTCACTAAAAACAAGTATTACACATTTCGGTTTTAAATTAAGTCAGTCTATACGTATACTTTGTAATAGTATTCTTATCCACATTTAATATATCTATATATCATATTTACATTTAACATCATCTAACATGACAATTAACATGTACAATTAACATCATCCAGAATACACATACTGGTCGAGTTTTCCGCATTCCCATCGACACTAGAGCATGGAACTGGCGAGAGATCGGGCGATATGAAGCAGCCCTCGTTCTCCTCCTCTATATTGATCTTCTTGGCAGTGGTGGTGTGCCAAGAGTTGCGCATGACCATGCGCTCCGGAACCGAGCGCTGGCGGCTGACGGCTCTGGGTGGCGACAAGGACTGCGGCGGCATCCGGTAGGTCTGCTGCTGGTGCTGGCTGTTACGTAGCGGCGAGGACAGCTGCTGTTTGCCCCCCTCGGTTTCGTTGAGTACCGACGGTGCAGTGGGGCCACTAGAGCTGACCCAGGAAGGAATTGAGGGATAGTGTTTTCATAGTCTTAACAACTCGGTCATTCCCATTCCCAAAAACTTGTTATTTTATATGTTGTAAAAAGTTATTTTATTATTTTTGGTTGTATGTTATCCTGTATTATTATATAATACATATATATTTATATTTATATATTAAAATAAAATAAAATAGCAACATTTAGATGAATAAATAATTTTATACACATAAATATGGTTAATATTTGTAACCGTTATTATAAAACTAAAATAATACTTGAATTAATTAATTATTATTATTTTCTTCAAAAATGTTTTTTAAACAACATCAAAACGAAATAAATAGAGAATATGTACTATACAATACTATACAGTATATATAAATTTTGTTATGTACATTTTTATTTATAAGTATTTATTGCTTAATTTGAGTTTCCTAATTTTGTGCTTAATTAGGAAAACATCGTAATATGAAATATATTTAATTCATAACACTCGAAAAAGAGTTATCTGTTTTATGATTGTAGTACAACATCGAAATACCTCAAGTTTAACGATTTTTCGAAAGTACATTCTGAAAATTAACTACTGTTATATTAATGTGTTATAATGAAAATAACTTTCAAATATATTAATTTGTGCGGTATCTTTATTTATTTATTGATAGTAACATTTTCATCCTTTTCAATTCATTCAATAGTGATCAATCAAACATGATATTCTCACGATTTTTTAATATGTTCCAAAGGTTTTTTATTAAAAAAATTTTATATTTTATAAGATATGGAATAATATTTAGGTTGTACTATTTTTTCTAAATATAATGTAAATATTAAAAAAATATCGTTTTGCTCATGGTTTTCTATTTTTGCATAATTGATTTTGTGTTTATTTGGTCATAAATGCAGTTAATGTTTCATCGTCAATAAATTATGGTGAACATCGTTTTGAGATAAAACGATTTATCACAGAAAACAATTTCATGTTGTAATCGATAAATGCAAGTAATCAAATTGAAAATGTCAGAGCATTCATTTTAAAGCCAATATTTGTATTTCAATATTATACTTTTCTAAATTGAAATTAGGAAAATAAATTTTCTTGTATTCAAATGTTTAAACAGGTCATTCTTTTTAAATGTTTTAATTCTGAATAAGATTATAAGATTCCTAACAAATGTTTCAATTATTTCTTTTTGACATAATAATTACGTCAATGATTCTTTTAAAGTTGATGAATAAATTGGAATATTTAATCAAAGGCACATGCAAATAATTTGTTTTCTAATTTTAAACTACTAAATATCTGTCATTTCTATGTCTGCGTTAAATGTTGAAATAATATATTCTGTTATATTACTACATTGCTAATTTTTTTAACGTTATCAGTCCTTCATAATAGTATCACCTGTAAACCCTTTAAATGTAACAGAAACTTTATGTAAATATTTTAAGAAATACTTCATAATTTCTCATAAGATTTGCCTTAAATTGATGATCTCTCCATAACAGATGTAGGCTTATTGCTTAATAAACATAATTATTATTTATTTAAATTGTAAGTTTACTATTTTGATTCACAAAATATTTAGATTATGATTAACTGATATCCCGGCTAACAGTGCCGTCGATTTGATTTATATAGATTTATATAGGAAAGATTGTTCCCTGGTACAGTGTATTATGTAGTTTCTAATTTTCTACAATTTCGATAAAGGTGACGTGATCCAGTAGAAGAAAAGTAGCGGATTACCTACATGATGTTCACCGGTTTAATTCCCATACATAATTGAAATATAGAAATCCATTTTCCTCTAGCTAAGCAGCTTGCAGCTATGTTACACTTTAAAAAAAAATTGTGACAAAAAAATTCCGATCTCTGAAGCAACCTATTATATACATGTATGAACATCATCACTAAATCATTTTAAAGAGGTAAAGCAGGATTGAAAATGATGGAACGAGACAATTTCAAAAATCAAATTTCGATTATATCGAAATAATTAATTCGAATAATGTAAATACAGATATTGAAACAAATTTAATATCGATTTTTTAAAGAAAAATAATAACTTATCCATCAATTAATGCATTTGCCGTTTCTTACTATGCCATATAATTATACTGTATTCAAAAACGTTCAAATATAAAATATTTCATTGATAGCTTTTTGAGAAAAATGATATCGTATATTTTTTCAAAATTCATAAGGAGAAATATATATTATCTCAAAAAGATGCTATTAAAATATTTTCATTTATATACCAGCATTTTAAAACCAGCATACCAAAAAATAATGAGAAACTGTAAAGATATTTGATGAAGAATAATTTTTATTTGTTTTAAATATATGTATAGTTTATTTTTCCAATAATCATGTGGAGATTGTTAGAAAAACTAGAATTAATCGGAAGACGCAACGATATTTTTAAATATAATTTTTCTTTTTATTAAAAATATTTATTTGGTGGTGATGTCAACATGCAGGTATATATTGAAAAAATATATACATCGATTTTCTAAATAAGCTATCTCTCAAAGATTTTAATATTTACATTTTTAATTCAGAAGGAACACTTTCAATTGTATATATTTTAAGTTTCCTATTGTATTTGGGAAGGCGCGGTCCCGTCAGCGGCAACATAGGGGTATTTCCATAAAAAAGACTCCACGCCGACTCATAAGACCGATCATTTTCAAGCCTACAATCTTAGCAGTAACATGTCGTCAGGCAGTCGTCACATATTTTGTACTTAATTACATCTTGTTGTGAGCATTTGGTTCAGAAGTGTCTAAATAGTTGGGCATAACATTTTACAATACTAGTCAATTCTCACCAAGAACACTTCCAAGATACATCACTATAAACTATTGTTATTAATTTACGCTTAAATATGTTATATTGTGTGATATTGATGTGCAGTATTACAAAATATAAGTGTAATGTTTGTATTACAGCTTTTACTAACACAATACCTTTTACTTGAATTGATGACATCGTCAACTATAAAAGATAAAATGCAGATTATATTGAAATAATTGAAATCGATACATTTTCAATTTTAGAAGATATTCCTTAATGTTACGATATGGTCATCAAAATATGTAAGCAAAATTGTTATTTATTCCTTATTCTTCATTTAGACATTTTTATTATTTATTTATTTTCTGTTCATTTAAGACCTTTACAAAATTGTAGTTTTAACATTTCTAATTTACAGAAAATTCCAAAAAATCTAAAAAATTGTTTATAAAAAATATACAAATAAATTTTTTTTTTACAAGTTGATTCATATTTGAGAATATCCATGTCCCAAAAATCATAATAAACTCACCATGGTCAGTCAATTGTACAGTATATGAGTCAAATTGTATACTTATCGTTAAATTCATTCATTTCGAGAGTAGCTCGACTCATTAAAAAAAATAAGTACATTTAAGTAAGCACTATTAAAGGTGAGCAAATTATGTATATCAAAATTGAAGAAACATTGATATCAAATATAATTCTTAAATGGTATTTGTTTAAGGAATATATGGTTAGTCCTTAACAGCATTTTTAATCAAAATAAGAGAAAATACACAAGCCAATGCTGTATTGATTTATTAAAATCTTAAATTTTCGTGGTGCAACCACATAATCATAAGACAAGAATG
>JAUZND010032248.1:1856-22682 GCA_034780555.1 Coelogynopora nodosa
CAATATTTGTGGAGTTAACCAAAAAAGTGTAAATATTATTTAACTTACACAAGGTAAGCAACATGGAAAACAACATGAAGTGCCACATGGAGTGCAACATGTAGTAGTGGTTTTTTCTGCAGACATAAGTTGTACAAAATTTTGTCGTTGTACAGCATTGTGCTGCTCAGCACAAAGTTTTGAAATGATCAAAGAATCATGATTTCATTCGCTAATGGAAGACAATATGTAACATTTTTTATTAAAATATAATATAAGAGTATTTAACAATAACAATAGAAAATGTAATTAAAAATTTTTAAATATTATATATACTACATTCCGTTCCAAATACTTACCATGCATACATTATCACAGTTCGTTTTTAATATATCTAGAAATTAAATTTCAAAAGCATAAAAGAATTATTTAATTTTATTTCAATAAGATAGCCGAAACTGAAACAATTTAAAATTTTGAAATTTCTAAATGATGTTTTTTTAATATTCATATTTATTTAAATATTTAACAAAATAAATATTGTCAATATTAAAATCCTTATCGGCAGTTTGATTCTGTTATTTATAATCTTTTGTATTGTATTGAGAATTACAATTTGTTAAGAAAGCACTCATATGTCCTCATATTCATCCAAAATTGCTTTTAATAGTTTTTTTACGTGATTTTTTCAAATAAAATATTTCTACCGGAAGAAAACGTTTCAAACATGTTTAGTTCAAATAATACAAAAGATATTTTATATATTTATATATTACTATAAGAACAGTTTCAAAAAATTATTGATTTATTAATATACTCAAAAGTTTCTAAACATTCAAAATTATAAGTTTATTATACATACCAATATTTCATTGTGATAAAAATCTGTACAAAACAAAAACATATATTTGAATAATTGACAAAACAGTTATCTAACACTTGTAAAATGTTAAGCGACTGTTTTAAATATAAATGACCAAGAAAAAACAAAAACTTTTTGACAAAAACACATTATTTATATTTAAAAAATAATTTCTGATGATAAAATTTTCATCATTAAACATTAAATGCAAAATTTGATACATAAAACGATTTCCAATTTTTTTAATCCTGTAATTAGAGAAGCACAAGACACATAAAAAAAATTAAAATCTACTTTGACGATCACTTGATATTGAAATTTGTAATATTTTTGTAAACATGAACATAAAAATAACTTACACATGGTTCAGCAACAGAGTGCAACAGGTAGCGCAACATGTAGTAGGTGTTTTGCAGCAAACAGGAACATAAGTGGTGCAACATTTTGTCGTTGTACAGCATTGTGTTTTGGACAACACATAATCTTGAAATGGACGAAGAATAATTATTTAACTGGCAAATTATGCGAGAAAATTTGACATTCTTTATTACAAATATAGGAGAAAACATTTTTGCAGTTGCAATGAAATGTTGGAATATAAATTTTACAACATCCGTTCTTTATATTATCCAGTAATTCTTTTTATCTTTATATATCTAAAAAGGTATCAATAGAAATATTTCTATCAGAATAATGAAAGAAATAAAACATTGAAAACAAACAATTGTAATCGTAGCTCAATTTATTCATTGTTCTTAATCCGAAATATTCTACTTTTTTATTGACTAAATAAACATATTCATTTGTCAATTATGAGTGTATTTATTCCCAGTGTTAGGTTTTGTAAGCTAGATTTTTAGTAAATTGGATTTTACTATTAAAAGTTTAACAAATTTGTACTTATAAATACAGTCAATGATTTTTTCTTTAATTTAATCTATATAAATATTTTCAAAAATTGAAGAAATTACTTTCATTATTACGCTTTAATTTTGCGTAAAAAGTATATCGTACGATTTATTAATTAAATTGTTAATATATAACATCTAATCATTTGTGACAGCTCTAAATCTTTATCAATGACAAAGTATTAATTTATGTATCAAGTATTATTAATGACAAATGTATGTGTATTGATATGTCAGTACATCTGGATTTCATGCCCATCAGAAAATAGTTAACTTTTATTTCATATTTAATAGTAGAAATTATACAATTTAGTTTAAAATGTTTTTGAAAGGAAGTGTATATATTTATTACAAAGTTATTACTAGGCAGAATAATTTTGTTGTAAAAATCATCAACATTGAATGTTTTTATCTGATTCGTATATCATTTTAATTTCATTATTAAAACATGTGTAAAAATTATTCATGTAAATACATTTATTAATAATGTTTAAATCACAACAATTATAATTTAAAAACACTTTTGAATCTACTGCATACTAATCTAAATATTTTATAATTAAGCTAAATAGTATTCAAGCACTATTTATATAAATATTTAAATATATAAATGTGTTATTGTAAAAACCAAGTCTGTTTTGTTTTTTTGCAAACATCGTTATTGCATTTGCATAATTTTTGAAGCATAATTTGCACTTTTAGTTTGAACACTTATTGCAAACATTACACCCTGGCCGGGAACCCGTCGAAACATTTGCAGAACAATCTGCAGAATAAACCGGCGTATGACCAGAACCGCAAGCACCGTTGCAACCAGATCCTGTGTTATAACCAGCAGTGCTTCGAGGAAACCCGGTAGAGCATGCATTGCAAATGTTGGCAGAGTTTCCAGTAGTACAGGCTGGAGCAGATCCAGGTGAACAGCCGGGGTCACATCCAGTGGAACATTGGAAACGGCCTCCAGTGCTACAATTTGGAGGGCAGCAATTGGTGCAGCCAGAATTGCCTCCACTGCAACACCCAGAAGAGCATGCATTGCAATACTTATCAGAATTTCCAGCAGTACAGGCTGGAGCAGATCCAGTTGAACAGCCGGGGTCACACCTAGTGAGACACTTTGAACCGCATCCAGTGCTACAATTTGGAGGGCAGCTGTTGGTGCATCCATAATTGCATCCAGTAGAACAGTTAGAAGCGTTATCAGTGTTGCAGGTCCGTGGACATCCTGAAGAACAACCAGAGGGATAGCGAGTGCTACAACCTCTTGAACATCCAGTTGTACAGGCTGAAGAATGGGTATTGCCACAACCAGAAGTGCTAGAAGTATTTCCATAGCCAGGACTGCAAGAATTTCTGTTGCCGCAACAATTGGTGCCTCTAGGAGTAGCGCAGTCAGAAGATAACGATCCACAAAAAGTAGCAGATCTTCTTAAATTTGAATTACACATTTTCTGGAAAATACAATATTTTAAGAATGTATTCCAATAACTGATATTAGACCCTTTTTTAAAATAAAATTTTAACTTTTATTTTAAATATTTTGAAATGTGTAATATCATTCATTGTGCTTGTTGCTATTATCTGTCGACAAAGAGAACAAAACTCAACGATACTCCTTGGTAACAATTGGACATATTATTGTATCTGAAATAATCTATTTTTATTATAATTTTAAAAGTATAGATTTTATGTTTATTCATAAATTTTCACTTATCGTATAATATGATTAATAAAAATATAGTAAAGTTAAAAGGAATCGTAAATATTGAACCAGAATATTACTATTTAAAACAGTGATAAAACTGTTACAATTATTTTATAGTTTAAAGAGGCAATACGTGTCATAGTTTAATATAGTTGCAAATAATACCTATAAAAGTACTCCATACAAACAAGAACATTAGAAACGTTTTATAAATAACAAAAAAACACTGAAATTATTTGTTTAATAATAGTGGCTTTCATAAACAAGTTGAATTTCTGCGGCTTTAGTCGTTTAGTTTAGACTAGTAGATAGACAGTAAAAGCAGTAAAAGAATATTTAAGTAGCAGCATTACTGTAATTAATATAATCGATGTAAGGAAAGTTAAGTTTAACAAAGCACTAAGTTGTCAGATAATGATCAATGATTATTTTTAACCTTATCTTGGAACTAACGTAGTATGTTGGATAATGGGGTCCAAGTTATTATCTATATCTGGGTACTCGCACAATTAATAAAACAGTTTAATCCAATGTATAATTTAAGTAAATACAAGAAATCCACAGATTTAAGAAATTTAGAAATGTAAGAACTTTTCATTCTTTCAGAATACAATATAAACTGAATTATTTCAAAACAATCGATACAATTATTATGAACTGATAAAATGTTCCTTAGTTAGAAAGATATACATAACATTTCACAATAATCGAGTGTTTACAGTTTTCTATTTTCTAATAATTTTGACTTCAATAAACCCATGAATCGAACATAAAATGTTTTAGAAAGAGTACAGACTTAATTAATTTACTAATCATTGCATATTCCGCGTCCAATTCCATAATGCGTCTATTGCGGAAAATAGTGTACATCATATATATGTCATCTAATGTTCTCCACTGAAAACTTATCTTGAAATTGAAATTCTACAATTTATTTTCTATTTATATATTATATTTAAACATTTACATTTTCCTCTTGTTTTTTATTGTTACCTTGATATCATGATCTCTTAAAAGATATCCCTTTTAATTGATTTCAAATTATTATTGATTTCTTATTGATTATTATTTGGATTTCAAGATATTTATACTAGCTAACTAACATATAAATTAATCGTAAACAGATATAATTCTAAACTCCATTTATCTAGATTAAAATAATATTCTGTATATAGGTACAATCCGTACTAGACAGCGAATATATGACTGAAGTAACTTAAATGTAAGGAAAGTAGTTTTTTACATTGGTCAAATTTGAAAGCCCATTATTATCATACTAATATTGTCATGTAATCTAGTATTAGCAATTTACGAGTGACATTGAATCGATATTATTCACCGTTTATAGAAAATGTAACACAAAGATTACCATGTATTTACTTGAAATCTAAATAAATATGTCATCATAAAAATTAAAATATATTCAATCAAAAAAAATTAAAACAGATTTTTTGGATGTTTTGGATATCTCGGATTTCTTTTCATTTACTTAAATTTAACCTGCAATAATTTTAAGTTTTTAAATATAGTAATGTTCTGGGAAGGAGGGAAGGAGGGTGTACTCTGTTTTTCGTAAACGTTAGTGCAGCATAATGTTATTCTATTCATTTTGAAATATTTTACCTCAAGACAAACATAGAATTTATACAAAAATTTGTTTCGCAGTTTCGCGGTATTTCGATACAATCACTAAATCACTAAGAATATTATGTTACTTACAAATTGATTTTTTTAAATATATTTGTATTCATTTATATTTTAATGATATTATCAATTGTCCAAAAGATGTTAGTTTAGGTTAATTCAAAATATATTGCTTCCCAACATGCTTAACTTTTATCGTGAACCATATGTAAAATATTTTCAAAAGTAACCAATCCATGGCAAGCATAAACACGTGACTTAATAAATAGTACAGCCATTATCATTGTTATTCCGCTTTATTACGAAAATAATTAATTTCAATTTGACATCTTCAAATTGAACTGTAAACCGGTCTATCCATACCTGTTCCCAGTTGCTCTCTTCTGTCATGTTAATGTTCCATAAGTTTTTAATGCAATTGTAAAAAAAAATTCGCCTAATTTAAAACATACAAATATATATTCAAAATATTTACAAAAATATTAGTCATTAAAGCAAAAGCAAAATAGTGACACCAATGACGCTAAACCTAGTGATCAAAAATGTATACATTTTAATGTTAGAAACTTCTATGTAGTTTATGTATTAAATGCATTTTTAATATCTGAAAAGCTTTTACAACTAAATTCAATTAAAAACGGTGTGTACTTTTTACTTCACACTTCCTACAATTATTTCTTCGTAATGTATGTATTTTCCACTTTTAAATATGTTTTGACTTGTTTGTCTTGCGTTATACTTAACGTTTTAAATGTTTATTTTAAATCATTTAAAATGGTTTCCGAAATATATACAATTTATTTTAAGTTTAAATTCTAATATTATTCTTCAATCTCATTGTACTTTATTTATGTTAATATAATTATCTAACATATTTATTAGAAATTAAACATTTTCGTGTGTTTATAGGTGTACATTGTAGTTGCAGCTGAGAACATATGATATGCATAAAAAAGTGTTCAATTTGTAAAAAATACAGTTTTGAAAGTATATTTAAAATTATTCAAATGAATGATTGACTTTTGCAGCATTACTTTTCTCTTTTTAAATCTCATAAGACATACCACTGCGTTGACTCTATAAACAGCTTTCAATATTTAAAACGATACAAATTATGCTAAATTTGGGACATGTTGTTACATACAGGAAATTATTTGTAATAGCATTGTTTGTTAAAATTGAATAAATTCGAAACAAATGAGGACATATACTTTTTTATGTTACAGAGTCAAACTAAATCTATTTATATAAATTGTTAATTTGTATATTTCTTTATTTGCTTATGTTAAATTACTTCATTTGGTTTATTGAAATTTTAACATGTGATACTAAGATATCAATATATGTATAATAATAATCTTTATAAAAAAGGTAATATGCATATTTGTAGCTATACACAATAGTATAAACAAGGATTGTAGCAATAAGCATGTATTGCTTTGTGAACAATAAGAAAAAAATAATTAGTTGTTTATGCAATAGACACTTTATTGGTTCAAAACATTGCACAATTCAACTAAACTACTAACACATATGGTTATGTTCTTTGAAATATAATAACAAAGATCTTTTGTGAAATTAGCAGACCTTTAATTTTATCAATATGAATAATTTTTACATACTTGCCTTCATTAAAAATGATTCAATTAACTGTATAGCAAGTTCGGCGTACTACAGTTGTTTTAATAATTTAGCATCCACATCAGTAAGTTAGTATAGACCGTACATGCGCTTTTAGATCAGTATAAATTCCGTGAGAAAGAGTTACACGGTTCATAGCATGGTTCATAACATGGTTCATACCCAAACTTGATTTACATGTCTCGAAATTTAATTTGCACGTCTCAAAACTTGTTTTACAAGTCTAAAAGATTTGTTTACCTACACGTCTCAAAAATGTGTTTACACGTCTCAAAAATGTGTTTACACGTCTCAAAAATGTATTTATACTTCTCAAAACTTTATTTATTCGTCTCAAAACTTGTTATATACGTCTAAAAGCTTTGTTTACACGTCTCAAAGCTTCATGTACATGTCTCAAAACTTCATGTACACGTCTTAAAACTTTATTTACACGTCTAAAAATGTTATTTATAGCATCTCAAAACTTGCTTTACACGTCTAAAAATGTTATTTATAGAGTCTCAAAACTTGATTGGTATTAATTACAACATGATAATTTGAACAGATCAAAACTTTATTTGAGTGGATCATAGCAAGATGATTTATACGGATCATAGCACGGATCATGACACGGATCATAGCACGGATCATGACACGGATCATGGCCAAAGTTATGGCCCGAATAGCATACATACATAGCATTGATCCTGGTAAAATGGTTTGTGTTTGTCACAACATGATGGTTTGTATGGATCACAACAAGATCGCTTTCACGAATCACATGACGGCTTGCAAAGAACGTAAAATGGCAGCGTGCAGGGGTCACTGCTGAAAAAATAACACAAATAAGAATATGAATATGAACATGGATTTTTAGTACCTAAATGTTTATTCCAAAATATAATGAAGCTAGACATTAACGGACAATTTTTTATTTAAATCATAGAATAATAATCTTATTCGCATTAATGATAGCGTATTATCAATTTTGTACAAATGTATAATACACTTCGATAATATCGTGATAACCATAAAAAATTAAAGTATCTCACATTTAATTGTTCAAAATAATAGTATTAGTTCAAATTTAATGTTTTATGACATTATAATTAGTTTAAATGAATAGTATAATTAGTTTAAATCTTTTATATAATATTATATTTAGTTCAAATGATAGTCCGAGAAGATGCATGTAGATAATGAACGAACTGCTCAACAAATAATTTTGAAATATATTATTAAAAGCCTGAGAGTATCTGTGATATTAGTAAAGAGTAAATATATGAGTAACAATATTGTATATAACTGTATTTTTTTCTGTTTAATTCAAACAATTTATTTTATAACATTACATGCTACGGTATACTTTGTATTGTTGTTGATCGTAAGTACGATTAGAATCGTATAAATTCTACGTATTTTCTGTTTAATCATACAGTTTGTTTTATAACATTACATGCTACGGTATACATTGTTTTATATTAATAAACTTGAACAAGTGTATATGAAATATATGCATACGTAAAAAATACATTAAAGTCCATTTCCGCAAACGCACCAAAAGAATAAAAGTATAGATAATAATAATTACATTAAAATAATCGTAGTAAACGTTGTCAACACTGTGGATTAATCACTTCATCAATGTCATTAGCTAATTAATGACTCTTCTTCGTTGACGATAACATTTTCTATATCCTCCGGCTGTAGGGTAATATTGAGCAGCGTAGAGCAAGTTTTTATAATCGCACAAGCTACTTCTGATTTTACTCGAAGACATTTCAAGCATCGAAATCTTTCTTTCATAATGCCAAATGCTCATGCAACAGTAACACGGGTTCTCTTATGAGCTGAATGGAAACAACGTTCTTTATATGTTCTTTGGACATCTAAAGGTGGAATTATCCAGTCGTTGGTTAGGTAAGCAGAGTCGCCCAAAATAATTGCATACGGAAATGGGCGCCAACCTATTTCAAAACGACGGAACAGATTGCTTTTACCAGTTTGCACTTACATAATAAAAACGTTGATACAAAATGGAATAAATACCCTTCTGGTTCACAAATTTATATTTTCTTTCTTTTTCTAGACTTAAAATAGGAACAGGAGTATCGTCAATACATCCAAATACACAAGACATACCAGATCTGTTAAAAAATTGCCGGATTCATTTTCATCCAAAAAGTTAATAATTTCTGGCATGAGATGGATATTAAAACAGTACAAGTGTACACTTTGTAGTACTGTTCAACAAACGGTGGAAGATGAAACAGTATGCGCATCCCCATGAGGTTGTGTAGTCAGCTCCAGAAGAAAAATATAATCGCACGAAGATGCTATTGTCTTGGTGACAGTGCAAATTTCCACTCAGTTTTGTGCGCCAAAATTCCACCAATTCTGTTGAGAAGAAAATCTATAGTTTCCTCACCAAAACTAAACCGTTTAGTAGATTCTTCCATGTGAATTTTTTCAAAGAAATACTCGTGATTGTTTATGTATATAAATTATATACATATGTATACTTATACAATATATATATATAAATAAAAATCCTCTTAAAAAATTACAAGTCTAGGTACGCTTGTGAGTCACAAATCTGCACTTATGGTTTATGAAATGCAATTTGTCTACAAACTCACAGGTGTAAAACTTGTGAACTTTATGAAACGGGCCTTCGGCCTTCGCCTTTTCTAAAAATCGTTACAATCATCCCTGTCTTATTTTTCGATTTGGTTTACCATTAATTCATGCTTTATTACCAAAACATTTTTTATTAAAAGTCATACCTATATCACATTAGCGTAAAATCACTGGCAATTATGCATTACATGTTTTGTAGTAAAGAAATTACAGAGCACATCGCAAAGAATTCCAACTAAAAGATTATTCGAATCAATATGTATTTTAACGAATGGAGGTGAATAAGTTCTTGAGTGGTACGAAGAAGACTAAATTCGCGAAACCCACAACGGTTGCTATTTCAGATGTAACGTCCTTTAATCAAGAGGGTGGATATATAGTTTTTTGGTGATGAGTGATGAATAGTGACGTGTTACAATAGATGGATTTTGATATGGCTATTTTTAAGGCATTCCATTTTACATATATTATTTGTTAGTACAAATTTTACCTTTCATTCTATTTTGAGTTCGTTATAATGTAATATAAACGTGTTCAAATATTATTTATTTTTTATTTTATGAATTTTTATCAGGCCATTTTTTATCTGCTCTAGAAATATTTATAATACTGTTATAAATCAAATAGACCACAATATCTGCAAATTGTCATAAATGTATTAGCAGGGTATAATAATGTAATTATTTATGTATTGGACAGTTCATTGTGGGTGGGGTTTTTAAAGTTTATTTAAAGTTATTAGCGAGTTATTAAAAACACATCCTACTCCCACATCCCTACAAAATATCACATTAAAATTATTTCATAAGGGTACTCTCCCTACTCCCCACTACACCACACCCCTTCTCACCCCACACCCGGCACCCCTCCACGTAATATTTTAACATAACTAACTAGACAGATGAAAGTGGTCTACTATTTTACAAAAATGTATAATATGTTAATCCTTTTTTAATTTTAAAACTTTTAAATTTTATTTGAACTTACCAGAAAGCTATAAAGCGAAAACTCTAATACCTTTTTTGACTAAAAGCGTTCATTAATTGTTTTATGATTTAAAATATAAATATTTTATTGACTGTATTTTGAATTTCACAAGGTCAATTTAATTACAATGTGCACAAAAAATTAGCAATTTTATTAAATTTATAAATATTATGGAGAAAATGAAGAGGCAAGAATCGACAGAATATGTAGTTAAGTATTTATATATTATCATAGTTGCTTTTATATAAAAATATTTCCATACACATATAATGCGATATTTACTTAATACAATTTATAATTAATTAGAAAATAATATACAAATTTGTTATTATGCACGGGACAGCATTGCAATTTAAACATATAATTTTAGAAATACTTCCAATTTAATATTTTGTTTAAATATATAAAAATTATATATTTCATATTTTAGACCGTAACTAGTTACCTCGCGCGCTGATTAATTATCTTAACGACAAACATTGTTTTACATCAAACATTACTTTATTCGTGTGAAACTTTATTTTTAATAAACTATGGCAGATATCCTGAAAAGATTGACAGAAATAGGTTCTTTTTCCACATTGCAATGCAAAATGATTCGATGGCTACAAGAATATAATGTGATGTTTTTATTATTATTAATTATAATATTAAATATAATAATTAATTATTTAATATATATATATATATTATTAATAATATGTCACAAATGTTGGGAATAGTTTGTGCTTGGCAGAAAAGTAAGTTTTAAACATAGTTGAACTTATAAAATTCAAACCAAAAAAATTCTGCCTATTGTATTGTATTAATATTATTATTTATTAAGTATTCACATATTATGAATCATAATATTTTTGCTTTAATATTACTAATTAAATTGTTTGACCTTGTGGTATTAATTAGCTTACATAAATAATATGCATAGTATTATTATTTAAAAAATTTAATGTGCATATTCTGAAAGAGTTATGTAAACTTTTTCTTTTAGCTTCTAAAATTAATGGTGCTCTTACACTACAGTCACAGATAAGAACATATCAATTTTTTGTAGTTGTATTTTATTAAAATGTTTACCAATTCAAATTAAGCACAGCTTTATTTTTTATATAAAATGTTAATGCAGTAAATCAAAAATATACAATTTATTAATTTTATCTAAAAAACAATTATTATAAGTTTTTATATTATAATTATATGCTACAGGATTAATTATTATTATACACTAATGACTTATTTTTTTAAATATATTAATAGCATATAATTAATAATTTATTATTTTATTACATAAACAATTGCTGTTACATTATATACATGGACCACATGCAATATAGCATTTTGATTAAAAAAGCTTCTAAATTACATTAAATTAACATTCATTTATTAGCCACAAGCAATATAGCATTTTAATTGAAGGTTTATTAATTATAATGCTATATTGCATATGGATATTAAATGAACATTAATTTTATGTTATTGTGAAGCTTTTTTAATCAAAGTAATATATTACATGTGGATATTTTATGTATGTTAATTATATGTAATTTAGAAGTCCTGGTAATTAAAATGCTATGTTGCACATGGTTTTAATAACAATTGTTTATGTATATATATAATAATATATTATTTTTTAATATACCATGCTAATATGAAAACTTATAACAATCCTTTTATGGGGCAAAATTAATCAATAAAATATTTTTGTTTAACTGCATAAATGTTTTTAATAAAAATAGAATTCAAAAAAATGGACATGTGCTTATCTGTAAGAGTAGTAATTTAATTTTATTGTCATTATATATTTATTTCTCTTAATTTATATAATAAACATTAAAATAATTATTATTAATAATTGAAAGCTTTAAACATAATGAATAAACACAAAAGTAAAAATGTAATAATTTTCTTTTTTTATATTAGCTAAATATTAATGGCATTATATTGTTTTAAATACACTATTAATTATGTACATACAATTATATGTTTATCTATATGTATTGTTTATCATAAATTGCATTATCATAATTAATTATTTAGTAAATTATTATTTTAACTGATTTTTAGTTAATAAATTTATTATAATAATATATTTATGTTCTTAATAATATTACTTAAACCATATTTATTTATATAATCTAATTAATACCATAAAGTCAAATTAGTAATATTAAAGCAATACATTATTCCATCAATAGGCCTTATTTTTTAATTTTATAAGTTCACCTATATTTAAACCTTTTTTATTTATGAAGCATGAACAATTACTTAAATATAATATGTCACTTAATACTGTTTGATTGTTAATGCCATAAACAAATATTCATTTAAATAGACTAATTATACTTTAATAGCCCTAAGACAAAAATAGTCAAAACCAAATAATATTTTTGTAAATTTCTACTTTTTTAAAATTTTTAAATAACCAATGCATATCAGTTTATAATATATACTATAGATTTTATAGCTCTACATTGTTTAAAGTTGTAGATTTCATGTTATAATATGATATATATATTATAATATAATATAGATAAATATATTAAAATTTAATTCCATGATACCATAACTGAGGGACTAATACTAGGGCTGAAGCTTGTCTAATAATTTCATGTAGGAGCATTTTTTAAATACTAGTTATATATTTATATATGTTATTACCTTGTATAAAATAAAGATAACAAAAATATTAACATAAAAATATATTTAATAGTTTTTACAAGGTTTGGTACCAAAAAAGACACATTAGTTCATATTTAATCAATGTATCATGGCAAAAGTATCAAAGGAACCTAAATCTAAATTTAAGTAATGTGTGTGTCTAAATTTAAATAAAAATTTATAATGTATCTTGTATATAATTTTATTTACTCTTATTAGACTATTATATAGTTTATATAAATGTATGTATTGCTCATTATAGTAATTAACCTGAACTCTGCAATGTATTATAAATATCATTTTTTTCTTTATTATACCCTAAATTACTGTTATAAAACAGATCATTTTAATATCGAACTAAATACATTTATTTATATAAATAATATTATTAATATGATTATGAATAAATTTTAGAATAACAGTATTTATATATATTTACCTGTCTATTTAAATTATATATTTTAGCCAATATATTTACTACCACAATTCTTATTTCATTTAATGATTAATTTACTCATTTATCTTCTTTTTTTTAATACTGACATTTTCATTATTATCCCTTCTCCATATAAATATTTTGTTTTCTATTTTAATACTGATAATATATATATATATATTTTTATAAAGTTTAAATTGTGATAATTTCTTTAAAAACATTACTGGAACATGTATTATGATAATTATAATGGGCATCAATCATTGCAGTAAGGATTTGTACTAAACTTGTATGCAAATATATTTTATATAAATTCAGAATTTTTAAAAATATTTATTATACAGTGTATGTCATAGCACATTCTGCTTATATTCTTATGGCTTAATCTCAGATTATAATGCAATGTTTAATTATCTTCAATAGTTCTTACTCGCCTCTAAAAAGTTTAAATTATAAAGTTAAAAATAAGAAAGTAGAAATTTATTTATTTATTTTAATTAGAAAATTACTCAACATTTGATGTATATTTTAAAGATTTTTATTATATTACTTATTTTATTTGTTATGGATATATATATTTATTCCTTGAAATGAAGTAGACCATATAAAAAATTAAACCCACTAAAATGTGCAATGCTATATATATAATAAAAATGAAATAGTATTGGGATTTTTTGATAATGAAAGACTATCATAATACATTTAAAACTATTTCAATTTTTTTCAATATATTTAATTATAATTGTATACTATAAAATATTAAATTAAATAATATATTTTTAATAAAATCAAATAGTTATTTAAAATATTTCAAAGTATTTAAACAGATACATACTAAGTATTTTCTAAAATTATAAATAGAAAATCAATAATTTCTACAACAACCTTTGCTCCAAATTGGAAAAAAGTTATGTATTCTGAAAATGGTTTTAACATAAAATATTAAACAAATGAATATATAATGTAGCATAGTTTTATATTCATTTTTATAATATTACTATATAATTAAAATTGAGTAATTATATTATAAATAATTACAAATACACATAAAACAAATTAGTGAAATGTTAGATAATTACTTTTGATACTGCTGACAGTGTTCCTAAAGTGGTTCAAAAGTTGGAATAGTAGTCAAAAACGGACTGAGCTGAGTCAACATGGCACTAACTCGAATTCTCTGGGTTTTTTGGTTCAATTAATTTTATTTATTTGCCATAAGGTTTCTAACCAAATTTCAAATTCGTATGTTTTGTAACTACAATAGTTCACGTCATTTCAGTTCTTTATCATGACAATGTGATATTGAAAGTCTAGTCGTTTATCTTTACGAAATACCCAACACTAATATATCGAATTTTATTTTGAAAACTTTCCTAGTCGTTAATGGAAGAAACAATACATATATTTATATTTCACAAAAATGTCTAGAATTATCTGCTGCTAATACACATGCCAATGCAGTGTCAATTTTCACAACTGAAAGAATTTTTTGAAAATTACAGAATTATAATTTCAAAATTTCGGATGACAAAAAGAAGATTGAAGAATTAATTGACAATGCAAATATACATATAAATATCTCGAATAATTCTTTTTAGTGATAATTGATGATATGTGTATGTAACTATTGAGTTTTTTAAACTTAAATTACAATTATTTTCTTGTAACCGATTTGTTCTATCTTATTTTATTTATATTGTAACAGAGAAATGTGGTCTGATTCTTATGATTTTATCCACTAGAAATACTGCATGTTCTTTATTTTAATATGAATTTAAATAATTGTTCGAAAGAAATTGTACGTTATGTCGTTATGTCTGAGTATATATTTTGTTAAAGTTATTAAAAGTTTTTTTAGTTAATGAATTTTTTTAAATAAAAATCAAAATTAAAACTGTTAGAAGTATTTTTTTAAATTAACAACAGCGTATTCATTAAAAGTGCGGATGCAATTATTACTCATTACATTTTTAAACATATTTGTCAATTGTTTAACTTGGACTTCTTTTATACGACTACTTTGTTTTATAAATTTTAATTTTTGTTAAAAAGACAACTGTTTGTTATGTATTCGTTCAATTTAGAATATTATTAAAAGTTATTTTAAGTTTTATATTTCAAGATTATTGAATATATTTTGTTAATATGTTAATATTTTATTAAATAACAATTCAATAAAAAAGGAATGTACAAAAATTAAATAAACCGGTATCTATTTTATATTTTAAGTTTGCAACTATCCTTATTTAAATATTCATAACGTCTTTACATCTGTCAATTATTTAATTTTGTAATATACCTAATTATTTAATTTATAAAACAATTTCAGCTGAACACGTGTGATGAAAACTTATCCCAAGGTTCTGAAATTGTTGAACTTAATGCACGTATACAAGACCAAATTTGCCAAATTCTATGTTTATGTGCAACTGAAGGTATGTTACACTTAAAAAGGCACAAAATAGTTATTTATTTTCAATGCAAAATACAAAATAATTAGTTTTTTTTTTTACTTTTGATCATTATAATGAAATAATCATTTTGTGAAAGTAAAGTACTTATTGTAATCATTTTCATGATAATGCGTGATAATAATATTCTAAGAAATTTAGACAAACATAATTAATGTAAACATTCAACCTAGTATATATTGTATCACATCAACCTTTTAATTCCATTTCATTACATATTATGTATTTTATTCAAAACATTAAATAATGTTGATTAATTATTAAAACAATAAGTACACATAATCTAGTATTTGCACATATTATTTAGTGCAAAAATTATATTAGCGAATTACTGTTGTTTAGGCAATTATTTATATTTCAATAAATTGCAACACAAGTACATTGAAATCATTAATTTTTGGATGCGACACAATTAAAAAAATACGTTAAATTGTAGTCAAATATATTAATTTAAAACGTTTTTTAAGATTTTAATATGATTAAAAATGTAATTTTTTATTATGATTAATATTATTTTAATTTCAAATTTATAACGTTCATTTTATATAAAGTCCCTAAAAGCGGCACTTAATAATTATTATATGTCACATCTAATTTGTTGACGATCATTTCTATTAAAAGTATTTTTACAATTAGCCTATTTATTATAAACTAAATTGTTGTAAACTTTGAATTAGATTCTATAATCAATTATAATGAACTGACATTTTTATTATCTAAACCTATTTTAAACATAGCTGACTTGATTTAAACCTGCCATGTAGACATTCATCTTTGATTTTTAATTATTTATTAATATAATAAAACGATAACCTGATTTTGTATTGCTTGATTCATAGGAGGTCTATATGGTAAAGTGCCACCCGTTAATTCGAAGTTCCCGCCAGTGGGTCACGGAATCCTCTGCAGAAGTCTCCAGTTGGGCAACAATCTGGATCTCCTATCTGATGTTAATGCCAGTCATCGAGAAATAGTTCATCTTCGTCATAAATATCAGAAAACTTTTGACCAGCTGGAAATCGATATCAAAGAAAAAAATGAAGAAAATGAACAGCTAAAACGAGAGTAAGTTTAACAAAAAGATATTATATATATATACTTATGTGTTTGACACTTACCATAGGTGTTTAGTTGTTTCATATCTACATTTTTATAAGCCTCAATGACGTTGTGTATGAACTTAATTTTAAACAATGAATATTATATAGTGTAAAGTTTGTAGTACTTATGACATGAAATTGCTTAAGTGGTAAAAATAATGGCAGTAATCTTCCTCTATTAAAGAAAAAAAATTAGCGACAAAACATGATGTCCTTAAAGGGGTTCATGTCATTGTCATTTCCTTTTCCTTTACTTAGATTCCAACGTTTATGTAATGTACGTATAAAATGTGTGCTAAACCATATGAGTTGTGTTGAATTTACCGTTTTTTTGACAATGGTGCCTTTCAATCCTACAGATTGGAGGAGGCACAATTGGAAATGGATCGTCAAAATCGAGCCTCAGCTAGTGAAAAAATGTTTGCTGAAACTGAAAGACAAAATCTAGAGACCAAGTAAGTTGTTTATTTGTTTAATAATGTTTTATAAGTACGGTTACAAACCGGTTATATTAGATTTAGATATTATAAGATTTATTAGAAATATTAAAAGTTTAACGCTATTTTTTAATGATCATCAAAACATATATTATTTAAAAGTTATTATAATTGTATCAGCACAGTTCTAATTTCAGGAGTACTTTACTGTGTTAATTGTAAAACAGATAACAATATTATACGTATTACTATAGTAACTTTTATTCACGATATGAGTAAATAATCACAACTAATTCTTGAAATGTAGAAATATTATATGATCAGCACCAATTGATTATTTACGTAACATAAAAGTGTGATATTGTGTTGCTTTATTCGTCCGTATATTTTGATTATATTCGGGCATAAAATGATTATAAAAATAAATCAGATCCGATCTCATAACACTGTAAACATTATAACTACCTCATTTGATAAATTAGTCAAATGTCTGTTTATTGTTGATTGTCACCACATGTCGGCAGTATTGCGTACCCAATCTTCCATGTATCTTCCGTTTGCATCCCGCTCTGTTAATCTCTTTTAGCTGATACGAATAAACGCTATTTCATATAATACTGTATCTGTGTATCACATGCAGATACAGTATTATATGGTTTATATGGTTAACTTTTTATTCTATATATAAAAATAGTTAAAAGAATTGTCTGCCGTATACATACTGCAATACAAAGTACCCAAGGAGCAATGAGTGTCCTTAAACAAGTTCACACCTTCAACGCTTCCATTTCCTTTTACTAATTAAAAATTGTTGTTAGTATAAAAAAGACTACCATCTTACATAAATTTGTTTTATTTTATTTATAATTTTAGATTAGAAGAGACACGAGCCGAGATGGATAGTCAGAATCGAGCTTCAGTTAGTGAAAAAATGTTTGCTGAAAGTGAGATACAAAATCTGGAAACTGAGTAAGCCTTTTTTGTTTTTATTTTCTTATAAAACTATTATATATAGATAAACTCACGTAAACTTTTGTTAGAAACTGTTCAAGATCATCAACGATGGAGATTGTCTTTTGCTAAAATTAGTCATCTGTTTAAAATGATCATATTTATATTATTAATTTTTCTAATTGATTTAATTTTTAATAAATCAAAATGTCTTATTTATTTACATATTTTCTAATCAACAATGCTTTATAAAATCCAAAAAGGAACATTTCCATTTTTTTATTATATACATTTATTTTTTATGTTTATAAATAAATATGTGTCCATTAGGTGTAGTTTAAGTTATAGTTCATTTTGTAATGTTATATTTATATTCTGATTACAATTTCTTAAATATATCATAGTTGTAACTAGAAATGACAGAAGCCTTGCTACTTCTTTGTGGTACTACCTTTACTACCTCGATACTACCTTTATGGTGTCGAGTTACGACAATGCGATATAAAATATTTAAAAAAATAGTAGCTTTCGAACTTACAGCTTTTCTGAGTTTTTAGTATTATTTATTAATCTAAATAAACTACCCGGTTCAATTATCATCTAATGTATGTAAGCTAACTAAATAATAATTTTTTGATTATGAATACATTATTGTTTGTATTTACCTATTTCTAAGTATCTGCTACACACCTAATATTTAATTGTACTGTTTTATCAATCATTTTATAACATGATGAATATCTCGTTCTGGATGTTCTATTTATTATTTTATATTAAGTAAAGTTGTATGTGTTGCTAACTTTTCTTATAGATTGACATACACAGAAGCAGAAAATGTGCGACTAAACTCTCGCATGGGAGTTATTGAGGACTTCGAAGATCAAGTTGAACGTTTACGAGATGAAGTGGTAATTCTGGCTGAGGAGAGACATCTTCTCACTAATCACACTCCTCCATACATTCCACTTGTGCCGCCAATCAGCCCCCGGTAGGTAATGGGGCTTCAATTTCTATCTCTCTCCTAACATTTCTACTGCACGCATAAAAAGAGGAATATAGTATAATATTAATCTTGTTTGATGTGTAAAACAGTATTATTAAATGTTAAATATTTTGACGATACTTAATTAGATAAACCCAACCACTGTTCGGCAATTCATTGAAATATATTTTTATATATTTGCACTAATTTTAAATTTAATAAATTTAATAAAAAATTACTTAAAGCAAAGCTGTGTTAAATCAAACGTAATCGATTATATTAATCTTTAATAAATTTATAATAATATTATATTAATATTGATTTGATATGAATTGTATCAATTTGTGCATTATAGAAAGTATCTTTTAATTAATTTATTATAATGTTATATAATTCCTCTAACTTGTTAGATAATTGAAGAATGCTTTTATATAAATATTTATAAAAGGAAATTACTTACTAATTTTGCCTTAGTAGCATATTTATTAGTAATTGAAAATTTTGCAATATCACTTATTTATGAATTACCATATACCTAAAGCGAAAACGTATAAATAACCTGTTTTGAGAACTTCCAATTCAGTTCAAAATTGTAATAAATCTGTAACGACTTAAATAACATTATGCATGTATAACTTTCGATAATTTTTTTTTTGCCAATGTTATTAATGTAGTCCTTAACTACGTCTATTTTTTCTTCCTACTCCCTCTCTTTAAAGGAAAATATTTGTGGATTCTCCATCAAGCTTCTGTTCTCCATCGGATGTATCACCACTTTCTCTCAACGACCCCTTCTTTCGATCTCGTCAGAAGAGTCTCATTATTCGCTACAACGAAATGTTCTCAAACACTCGACAGGACGCCATTCACGCTCTGGAACACTATTCTAGTGATAACGATAACAACCAGCGTATTGTGTTTCATACATTAATGGTGAGTCGGTTCTTCCGTATGATGGAAATGAGTTTTTCTAATTGCTAACATTTAAAACCTAACTTGGAAAATTACATAATCAAAACATTACTCTTAAATCATTTTGCTAAAAAAAATTTCACCTACGAAGTTATAAGATATATTTATTTTATATTGTTTAACATTAAATAATCGTTTTATAGATATTGTATTTTGTTTCCATTAACATTTCGAAATTTTTTTGCGTAAGTCTTCATAGCATATATTAGCTATTTTAATTAGTATATAGCTAGAAAGCAAGGTACATAATATAGTTACTTCGTACTTCTAGTTAGTCATTTAGTCCGCACAATATGCCCGTACAACTTCCTGTACTCAAGATGAAGCCGGGTGCAATACGATGTACAAGTCACAAACAAGCACAAATCTTTTCAATATGGTCTAGTTTATGGTTTTATTGTCGGTTTGAAAATATAAATTATCAGTAGGCTATGCTGTACTGTAAATGCAGGACCGTAGCCAGGGGGGATTCGA
>JAUZND010032259.1:0-22676 GCA_034780555.1 Coelogynopora nodosa
CGGATAAAATTATTGCAATCAGAATTATGTCTCGAGTGATAAAATTTGGTGTCGTCGGCAAACAGCTTGGACTTACAAATCTATTATCATTTTTATTACCTGATTACGTCATAAATTGCAGTTTGTGAAAACTATGGGAAAATAACCATATATGCTATAACTTTTGATCAGTGGAACCAGTTGACTTGATTCTATTTGCATATGATTTCAGATCACGAGATCTATAATAGTTTGTTATATTTTTATTATTATGCTACTTATGGCTATTAAATAAGTTATGGGTAGTATAAATATTAATTGAGTATTATTTTAAATTGCTGGTTATTTTATTATTCAAGTTAAATGTGTATATTTCACGATAAACTTATTTTTTCTATTAAAGTTGCAATATTTAGCTCCTAATATCATCAGCATGTAAGAAAATTCAGGAAAGGTATAAAACAGTTCAATAATAACACAATTTTTCCTGGTATGTTAAAATATTCGAAATAATTTTAGTTAGATTAAAGCCATTTAAAAAAATATTGTATAACCCCCCTCTCCACGTAAGAAGGGTTAACACAGAACGCATTCTTTTTTTAACTTATTCTACGTGTTTTATTCTACTAAAAATATATATATTTACTACTTTGTATATTTCTTACTCCAAAGTTAATCGTGTAGTACTGAATTGACGTATTATCACCATCCATTGCAGATCGTTCGTCAGCAAAAAGCGAGATTCGAGTCCTCCACTTGAAGATATTGTAGATCCGGATGCCTTACTGAAGCAGAAAGAGGAAGAGGTGGGTTGTCATCCTTTGTATTCGGGCTATTGTTACTAAACTGGTTCATTACTACCAAGTAGTGTTTCGAATGATTCCAGTGACAATGTGTTTGCAGTTTGTAGTTTGCTTATGTTTTTAGTTTTCACAGATGACTTGATTAATCTTAATTGATCCAGTTGACACCATTATATTGTCGTGTTTTATTGGTTTAGTTTACTGATGACCATAAAATACGGATATAGTTAAAATTAAGCACATCGAAATACATAAACGTGTGTATAAATGTGAAATATACACCTTCAGTCGTATTACAAAATGCACACTAAGAATACAGTCTGTGTCAGTACCAAGCCTTCCCAATGGGATGGAAGTAAGACAAATAACAACACAATTGTTATGCAAAGACAAATTATGAAGCCATTAATTTTAACACGCATAACAATAAGTACAGGCAGAAACGATTATAAGGTATATATTGAAGTTCATCATAAACGTACTGGCTAGTTAGAATGACTTAGTTTAATTTTTGCGTTCAATAATAATTTTTTGTATTTACTTCTAAAAATATTGATGTGAAATGTACTATCATTTTATGAAACAAATTTGTAGTCAAATTTCGAATTGTCTACTGTTATTTATACACATAATTATTAATAAACCACCGATAATTTGTGTCCTTTTTAATTACATTCACTTTTCTACTTGCTACTAAATAGTGTGCGACATTTTTTTAATCAATTTATTGCATACTTAACTAATTAAATTAGGGTACCCGTGTGACTGTATAATCTGGGATTTTGCAAAAAAATAATTGAAACGTAAATTTTGTTGTTAAATTTATTCTGTTAATTAAAATAGAAAACAACCCTTTAAACAGTTTTTATGTATTGGTAATATCCAGTGCAAAATATTTAGGGATAATAACACGAGGTGCTTAGCTATTCCACATTCTGTAGTACCAGTAAACACCAAGTTGGGGTATTTTATGCAACACGTGCTAGGTCTGAAGTACCCTGATTCAGACGTAGCATGCGTTATGTTTATGTGTTATGCTTATGTCGTTATACCACATGCGTTTAACAATATGTAAGATCATTTTATATCTAGAAATCTGTAAGTAATCGTTATAGATTATTAGCTAGATTTTTGCTTACTTTTGACTCATTTGTAAAATATAACTAATAATAGTGTTTGAAAAAGTGATTTGTAATACCTTTCTTAGCTTTTTCTAGTTTATTTAAACGCTTATCAGTAAATAATGTTGTGTGTAATATCTAATTGACTTCAATCCACCCGTTTCAGCTACAACGGATGCAAGCCTTAGTAGCCAAGATGCAGGAGCAACTCGGTACTACTGGTAACGACTGAGCTACTATTTCTCCCGGTGTTTCCGAATACTATTAGGTTGCCAGTGGTTACTAGCCTGTACTTTTACTTTATTGATAAACTGCATTGTTTACCATATAACCTGTTCTGTCTTTATATGTATTTCTTTTTATGCGTATTATTATTAATGTTTTCATAATTTTTCTTTGCATGTGTTGTTTTTTGTTACAAATATAATATATATAATATTATACTTATACCAGCATTGATATTTATTAGTCTTAAAATTTGTTTATCGATAAAGCATAATTTTACGTGAAATATTATTGTTAAATTACTAAATAATGTCAATGTTTCTTCTCAAATTCCTTGTCGAAATAATTTTACTCAAACAAATTCTAATTTTTTTACATCATCTTGTTTGCTAACAATACTACTTGTCTAATGAATATCAAACCTGTATTTTCGAATTATCTTTCGATTGTCAAAGCATGCATTTATGTAATATACATTGATTAATTTCATTGTTTCATGTTACACTAGTTCCACTGTTATAGTCTATTAATTATCTAACAGGAATTGAACATATTTTATATTAAATTATATTATTGTCATTCCTAATTTGATTTTCTTTTGAAATTAAACAAATATTTACTCTAATACATTTTTATGTCTAAATGAGTTTAATTTTTTCTAAAACATGCAATTTTATGTACATTTAAATTGCATATGTAATACCATTATCGATTATTCTTTGCCATATGAAATTCACAAAATATTAACTATCTCTTCTTCCGTGTTCAGGATATTAAATTAATTGTTATTTTTACGAGAAATAATAAAGTAACGTATAATAATAGATATCAATTATTTAGCAATCCTACACCAGTGAGGCTTAGTATGAAAAATAAAAGAGTTAATATGTATTAATATTTTAATTATTTGATCGAACTAACCTAATATTTAAAAAGTACCAACATCTATTAGCCCAAAAAGAATGTGATCGTTATTCAATTTGTTTAGGTAAGCAATTACAAATTTTAAGGTAGATAATTTTTTGTTATATTTTATCAATTGTTTTTAGATGTAATGTTATTAAATCTTCATATGTTTTATTTATGTTCTATATTCATTGATTTAATTTTTGATTTAATATTTATAGTATTAAAAATCGGATCGAGGTCACTTTATAATTATTCACACAATCATAAGATTTATATTATTTTTATAAATAAAATTTCGTACATCAACAAACACAGAATCATTATTTAAATTATAATGCAGATTCTAGTGTAAATTAGTTGTAAAAGCATTATTAAAATATTAGGATAACGTATAAAAATAACAAAAATTCCATTGTAACTTAAATCCGAAGGAAATTTAACCTATTTTTCAATCAATGCAAAAGTATATAAAATAAATATAGTAGATTTTAAAATAATGAAATTAATTAATAAATGTAAGGGATTTTAGAATGTCGACAAAAATGGTCAAAATGTGTATACATTTAAATTAATTATAAAACATACAAATAAAAGAATTATAACTAATTTTAAGTAATTATTATATTCTTTATAATGAAATTATTTGTTTGTCTTTGTTACTTGTTTTAATACCGACCTTGAAAAATAATTTTTATTCTTCCGAATTTTCCTCCGCAATTAAGTGACAACCAAAAAATTAAATTATTCGATATTTTGTAAAATTTAATTACGTTGCGTTTTTAATATAAACTCAAAATGTTTATATCTGTGGTAATTTTGTCATATGTAATTGGTAAACATCACATTTGAAAATGTGATTTATTATTATTTAAATGTAAATTAATATTTGGGCATAATATATAAAAATGATAAATTTTTCTTGACTGAAAGATATGAAGAATTTTTTATACTTTGTTCTTTTTAGAATAATTGCATTGAACTACAGGCAAAAATAAAATAATGAAACTGTTATTATAATTCTACAATAAATTTTAAACAAATGCAAATAATTTTGATTTTTATAGTCATATTATTTTGTTGGTTTTTAAAATGATTAGTTTAAATAAATTGATAAATAAAAAGGATAGCGCTTTTTAATTTTTTATTTACTAAACAAGAAGCCGATGTACGATACGCAATTTTTGTTGTTACCATCTAATATATTATAAACAAATCTCAATAACGTCTGTCATCTCGATTAAAATTGAGAATGAAGTTAAAAACAATAATTATTGTTACATTTTCAATTGTGATTTTTGTTGCCATTTCTCCAAAATTTTTGTGGACACGCATTTTGGATCTAGGCAATTCTATTTTTTCTTTTCAGATAGAAGAACTTATAAGTGAATCTTTACTATATCAATCATATATGTATTTATTATATGAAAACAGCGGACTTCAAAATTGTAAATTGAAACATTCTCAACCCAGTTTCCTTCCTGGTACTGCCCTTTTAAATCCTGATAATCATGACCTTATTCAAAGTAAAAGTACTATTAAAAAAATGATAAAGGAGATTGTTAAAATTCATAAATCTCCCCAAATAGGACACAATTTGCCATACTTGGTACCAAAGAAGGAATATGTTACAGGTATATATAATATATATTATTTTTATATTAGATATTGTAATAATATATCATATGTTAATAATAATAAGTAGGATATGTTATACATGATATAGTGTCATTTAATGAAAGATTTACAGTTTACAAAAGTATTAGGTCAAAACATACTTTGTTTAGTAATATTGAACTCTTATTTATCTATGATTTTTAAACATTTGAATATAATGAATGTGTTGTCACCATTTTTAATTAACATATAGGCTATAGCCTATATTATAGCTCAAACCTGATTCCAATTATTTTGCAATAAAATTTGGGCCAGTCTGGCTCAATCCTGCCCCTGGCCATTTATAAAAACTGGCCTGGGCTATTTTTTACCATTTAATTTGGTAATTGAAACAAACAACTAAAAATATAAGTTATATAACTCAGACAGTAGTAGTACATTTATTAAGCTTGAGCTATCAAGCAATACATAAAATAATTGCCATTATTTTTGACATTTATCATATTTAAAATATAGTATACTATTTTCCTATGTAACTTTTTCATTATTAATAAAAAATTATGTTATAATGAATACCCAATTTTAGGACAAATTTGTAAGGTCAATAAGAAACATAACAAAGGTCAGCATTCATTAAAAAACCACCAATAATTTAAAAATAATACACTATGTTAAAATGAGAGTTGAACTGATACAAATTTACTTTTTCATAAAGACATCAGGGGCATAGCCAGCTTTTTCCTAGAGGGGTTTGACTCCCACAAGTTGCACCCCCTTCCCACCCCTGAAAAACCAATTATAGTCCATACAAGCTATAGTTAACCTATAGGTGTTCCCCCTCCCACCTATAAGTGCACCCCCCTCCACCTATAAGTGCGCCCCCCAAAAACCTGAGGGGGTTTGTTTGAACCCCCCCTGGCTACGGGCCTGGACATAGTCAAAGGTATATAGCTAAATTATTTTTATACAGCCCTGGTCACTTCTAATGCCCCTATGTCAAAATTTCAGTTATTTCTTATTTAATTGTTTCTGACAATTAACTAAATCACTTTCTATGCTTCCAATTGAGCAAGCCAATTGAGCCAAGACATTCAGCAATCTGCGTGCAGCTAAATCAATAATTTTGCTTTCTCTTTTGTGGTAGGAGTTTGAATATGATGAATGATGCAATTAGACCAGTGGTTACAAAAACACAGTATGTCACCTCATTATGTGTTGAGCAGTGATAGTGTGCTACATAATGTTTAGATTGCTCTGCAAGCTTGACATAGTCATACTGTAACCCTTTGGATAGCCGAGTGATTGCATCATAGTTTTCCTGCCACCATTCCATGCATGCAGCATGCTAATTGGCCAATGAGAACCAAGATGTGAACTACTGCACATGAGTAAGGCTTAACTTCACATGGGAGATGAATTAAAGCAATAATTTCAATTCTAACTGTCATTTTTCATCATGCCTCGACTCACCCATGATCAAAGAATCCAAATTACTATGCTGTTCAACCAAGGAGGTCACACAGATCTTCAACTGGCAGCACAGTTCAACTGCAATAGAAGAACTGACAGTCAATCGTCTTCTGCAAAAGGAACATGCAACCAACTCCATTGAAGACCGACCTAGAGCTGCACGTCACCCTGTGTTTTTGCAGTGTCAGAACAGGCTCCTGGTACAACTTTGGTCAAACACCCCCCACCTTGTGGCTCATCAACTCAGGCAACGATAGCAGACAGAACACAATGTTGAAGCCTCCCTCACAACATTGAAGCGCAGACTCCAAAAGGTTGGCCTGTATGGACATGTGGCAATCAAGAAGTCAGTAATAAGGATTACTTTCAGGAAAGATCTATTACTCATAATCCCAGAGGAGTTGTTTCTTTCTGGGCACAACTTAGTATATGTCAAAATCCATAATGAATCCATCACTGCTACAGCACAGGTACCACACTTTGTAGCTGAAGCAAATAGGTTTGTTTCAGACTGTTACACCCAAAGTACCTGATCATGGATTCATCCACTGATACTTTTTCATTAGATTTCAGTGGTATTAGTTTAGAATGATTGTTTGCAAACATAATAAGTTTCCATACTTTGAATAATCTGTATTTGTGATATCATTATTATTGTTGCAATGCAAATTCCATTTTATAGCATGAAAGTCTAGTTGTGAGATATATTCTTGGACAGCTTGAACACTAAGATCATTATCCAAAGACCAATAGAGATCTTGACAAGGAAGTACATTGTATTCATTAAGGTATAGTACACCCAAAAACAGAGGTGTTTACCATTAGGGATTTTGCAGAGTAATTACGGATTTTAACCTCAATTCCACATTGTCACTTCTAAATTCTGCATTTTTATTATTTTGATTTTTTGTAAATAATGTGTTATGCTGCTTTTTTTCTCCAAATTACAGAAAATGTTTTTCCAAATTCCGCTTTTTAGAATTTTGGCGTAAACACCTCTGCAAAAAGGAGTGCAACTTTGATGAATCAGTCACATATTTTCTATTATTTTTCAATCAGTACCAATTTGTTTCATCAACTAATAACTCGACCAAGCCATAATTAGTATAACTGTTGAACACTTCAAATGGTTCTTTGTCCAGATATGGCTCTAGTGTATCAGGTAGCCACACAGGTACTGCTTCATTTTCTCTGCATTCCCACTTAACACTTTTCTCTTGGGCTTTTATCAAATTGTCTAAATCTTCTTTGCTGTTGTATGAACTTACCAATATCTCCAATTGAATCTCTTCCTCATTGATATCTTCTTCATCATTAGGTACATCTACCTTTAGTGGAATAACATTTATCACTGGATTGTCTTCATCTGAATCATCCATTATACTCACAATTTGATTGGTTGATTATTGCACATTTCTAACATGCATTCAGCACCAAGAGATGCATATTACCCATTATATATAGATAGTGACCCCATATTCAGCCAGCGTAATGTAAACGCTACAGTATGGTGAAGTAAATTTATTATGGGTGTTCTACATGTTTTATCAAATAACTTTTGTATTTCAATCACATCAGCAAATGTCAACATTCTATTTTTATAACTTTAGCATGTGCTAAAGTATATTCTGTAAATGCTGTGTACACAATTAATCTTTTAAAGTGCTCTTGTTGTTATTATTTGAAGAAGGTTCACAATATTAAAAACAGATGTTACAGAATATTACCCAATATATTTAAATAATTTTTTTAAAGCATCTGTGTGTAACACTGTACAGAATAGTCCAAAAAATAAATAACAATTAAATGTAATAAATGCATTGCACATTAGAAAAGTTTACAACATTATATTGTAAGTTTAGTGGCAATGCTATGCTGATGCCAAATGGGTTCATAACAGATTCAACTGTTACAACTATGAAAACTGCAAATTAAAATACTGATTTACCTGCTAATTTAATCACAGATTAAATTATAGTTACATCTGCAGTTAAACTATTAGTTGAATTTACTTTGTAATTAGCAGTTAAATTTATAGTTGAATCTATGCTAATTGTATATTCTTATAATTAACAAATATTTACTCAAAATTAATTATTTTAACTCAGTTAATTTACTCAAATTATAAATAATTATTTTTTTATCTAAATTAATATTAATTATAATGCATTTAATTACAAAATCATGTTTAAGTTTTTTTTTTACTCTAAGCTATATTTTATTATTTTAAACAGTACAAGAGTATTAAATTAAGTGCTTACTTAATTTACTACTATATTTAATCTAATAATTCAATAAACATCATTTATACAAGTTGTTTGTCAACTTAACAAGAAATATAAAATAAATTTTACCTGTAATAGATCTATAGATGAAATCTAAAATAAATACTGCTAATTTACAAAAAGTTATTCATTACTTGTATTTTTTTGGTTTATTTTAACTAATTCATTCAGATAAAAAAATTTTTTTTTTATATTAATAATAAAGTTATTATATCTACTATAAATATATTCTCCATATATTGCCAAAAAAGTCTTGAAAGTAATGTACCAAAAATAATAAGAATTTAGATGTATCCGGATTTAGAATATTACAAACTGATAATTAGATTATATATGAATGCTTTATGTCAAAATGTCTAGATAATTTAAATCATACATCTGGTCAACAAAGTATATAGGCATTGCTCCTATTACAACAATAATTGCAATTTGTATTAATGCATTTTGCTATCCAATTTATGGTATTTGACTTTGATCCTGATTTAATTATGTTATACTGTATCTAGGCAATTTCATGTTTTGATGATTATATTGAATATCATCATATATTGATGACTATATGTAATGTCAATAACATTAATTCACATTTTATTTATACTGACTATAATTGTATATTCATTGAGAATTATATAGTTTTTATAACTTATTTTAAAACTAATTTATTTTCTGGCAGGAAGCTACTAATCTCAACATATATTCACATAGATGTTTGCAGGAATTAAACCTATACCCAAACAGAATTATAAGGTATATAATTAATTTTTTATACTAATATATGGAATTTAAAAAATACTTTATATTTTACTTTAAATGTAAATTCAAAGACCTGGAACATACGTCAAATATGAATTTAGAGCTACAATATATAAGTTATAATTTACTATAATTTTTTAACAAATATGAAACTCATTCAAGTTAGATCAATACAATCTTCCAAAAGAAAAGAATTATCAAACACAAAATTCAATATTTGTTGGCTAAATGTGAATAAAAGAGAAAGTATGTTTGAACAAACCTATATTTCATATAAAAACTTAATTGAACGAAATTTAAAAAAACAATTATATACATCTAATTGTTATGAGTTTTATATAATGTGATATGAATACATTGCAATTACATAAAATATATTTTTAGTAATTTATTTAATAATATAATGTCACTTACAAATTTATTTGATATTATTACTTGCACCATTTATAAATTCATGATAAATATATCAAAACATTTTATCATGTTGACTACCTGACATACTGTATTAATCTACTCTTTCTCTACCTGTTCAATTGAAACATGATAAAAACAATTATAATAAATTGTAGTTTTTATAAAATGGAATATTTAAAAAGATTAAACCAAATTTGTTTAACTGTTATACTTAATATGTGCTATATTTGATTTACCTGATTTTATGTTGTACATGTTATTAACCATGTGTATGGATGTCATGACTAGTTGCTCATTGACAATATGTGCTGTTGATTAGTTTTCAATTGACCAAATATGAAAGTTATTTGTACATACTGGTAACCATTTTAATTCTAGGTTTTTGTGACAATGAACCAGGCAGATGACCATATGTGTGAATGACACATTTTATAGTATATAAAACTATAATTTATCAGTTTAGGTCACATTTAGAATTCAGAAACCCAAATTTAAAGAAAAAACATATTTTTGAAGAATGTTTTTATTTATAACTGGCATTTCAATTATTTGCATTAAGACACAATAATAATCATATGTAGCTTAACATCTTTTGATTCTATTTATATAAGTTATTATATACATTTAAACTTTTCATTAAATTCAAAAAAATTATTTGTGTGATTCTACAAAGTAATATGTTTAAATAAATTGTATTAAAAAGTTTTGACAACATAATAACAATTAAAATAATAAGTGACATCTATGTTCAACTATTTAACTTGCATATTTTCTTATTACATATATACATATTTAAAATAATTTTAATATACATAAAATTTATATTATGAATATAACATATAAATATTATATAGTTCTGGTAACTACCAAAAATATATAGAGAATAATTTGCTATTGCCTGTTATTTTTAACACCTATAATAGGGTTATAGTGTATTATTAATTATTAATATTGAATCAATAGTTTTAAATATAAAATTTGTTTTATTAATAAACTTTTTTATTGAAAATATATGTGCTATAAGTTTTATATTTATTTTAAAATTTGTTTAATTGTTTGGAAGGTAATCATATTCAACTTTTGTGATATCATACAATTTAAACCATTGATATTAATTGAACAAAAGTATTGGACATATTTATAAATGAATATCAAAAGTTAAAATATATGAAATGTGTTTTTATAAATCTAGCATAAAAAAATTGTTGTAAACATTTCTGAAAACTTAGCAAAATACTATTGTTTAATGTTTATAATACATTACATATTAATTATATATGTGAGACATTTATGTTGAATGAATATTTGCACATTGCCAAAGAGTATTCTGGGGATTTTAAACACAAGCAAGTACATAATATACATATTATTATACTATATTTACGCTGCATACCATTTTTATTGTAATTTTTTGTTAAATTAACAATATCTTAATGTAGATTGCACCAAATGTAAACAATTATATATAGATCTGTCTTTTAAAAACATTTATCAACAGTTTTGAATCCTGTTCCTCCAATTCTGACAACTGCATTGATGTGCAGCAGTCAGTTATTGACAACTATTTGTTGCAGAAGTTGGTTGAATTTGACTATTCCGTTATGCAATCAAAATGGGTCACTGTTAAACTCAGTTGGATAACACATGTTCATATTATATATAGTTTCAAGATTAATAAGAAATTCACGCTACAATTACACACATTTATTTTTTCTTAATATGAGTTATTGATATAGAAAATGCATGGTAAATACAATAAAATAACTAAATGTAGAAAATTGCTTTGATAATATTACAATTGAACAAGGTGGTTAGCAATGTTGATACTAGTTTCTGGTAATAATTTTGTAAACTCCTTTTACCATTTCATGGTCAATTCCAACAATTAGTGTTTGTTGATATTTCGTTTTTGTATTAACAAAATAAAATTTATATAATAAAATTATCAATATACATATGTATGAAACTATGACAACATGTTGATGATTATTGTATGAAGTTTGTTATATTTAGTTATAGTTTAGTTTGAATATTTATGTTTTTATTTATTGAAGTAAATTAATTTTTTAAATCTATTTAGCCACCTTGTCCAGAGAAGCATCAAACACATTACAAGCAGCTCTCTCCCAAAAAAAGCATGGTCGCTATGAAAAGTCTCGTAAACTGCTGGAGCATGCCAAGACTCTCGACCCTAACAATCCAGCCATCCTCACCGCATATGGCGAAATGGCTGAACTCGACACAGACCTTGTGTTGGCCGAACATTACTACACACGAGCAGTCATACAAGACCCGGCCAATCAACGGGCTTTGCAGAACCGACGTCGAACTTTGCCGCTTGTGGAAGAGATTGACCAACGCCGGTTCAATGAAATTGATAGGAAGGTACACGAATTTTACCGCATTCCGGAATCACATCCTGGCTTGCGCCGCACTAAAAAGGAGCAATACTTTCGGCACATTTTTCACAGTAACGCTATCGAAGGGAACACGCTTAACTTGGCCCAGACAAGATCAATTCTGGAGACTAGGATTGCGATCGGTGGCAAGTCGCTAGTTGAGCAGAATGAAGTACTCGGCCTAGATGCGGCACTTAAGTACCTGAACACAACTCTAATGCGACGGAATGCGCCGATTGAGTTGGAGGATATTCTTGAGATCCATAAACGGGTGTTGGGATTTGTAGATCTTACTGAGGCTGGACGGTTTAGGCTGACGCAGGTAGATTTATTTCTTGCATAAAAATACGTACATAATATTATGCTCAATTTGTAGTTTAAATTATTGTAATATAGTAAACTGGTTATGCGTTATTACTCACAATTGTGTTTGTTGCCACTACTAATTTAATGATAGTTGAGTAATGTTATTACACAGCCTTAATTTTTTATGTAACCTAACAATGCATCTCCTACCTATTACTATCGATCATCCAATTTTGATAATGTAAAACTCACGAATCTTTTTTAAGTTATTATAAGAATTATAAATAATTTGTATAATATTATTGATTGTAGTTTTATTATTTTAAAATTATAATAAAAACAATTAATCATCATCTTAATTTAATTGATTTTCATAAAACCGTCTTAAAGATATAATATTTTCATCTGCAAATCTGGTTTCTACAACTAATTTATATTTTTCAAATAATTATTTAGTATTTATTTAAAAACTTTTTTTTATATAATATCTTTCATTTGTTTTGCTAGTTGTATATTATTCGTATGTATACTTAGTATAGTATTAATTGCTAGCTAACCAACATATTTAGATTCATGTAATATATAATGAAAACTGCCATGAAAACTTTTGTGAAAGCTATATAATTTGTTTCATTATATGGAATCCCTATTGTCATCTCATAAATGATTCTATTTTACACAATGATCGGCTCCCACCAGGTGTTCATTGCAGACTATGTTCCCCCTCCTGCCCCCGACCTTCCTGAGCTCATGACCGAGTTCATCACATGGCTCAACTCCTACGAAGTGGAGGAGCTGCACGCCATCGAGCTGGCCGCCCTGGCCCACTGGAAGCTGGTCTACATCCACCCTTTCTATGACGGCAACGGACGCACGGCTCGGCTGCTGATGAACCTGGTGTTGATGCGTGGCGGTTATCCTCCGGCGATTATCAGTGTGGATGAACGGCATCTCTACTATGAGTATATCAAGCAGGCTAACGATGGGGATGTGCGCCCCTTTATACGCTTCATTGGTGAGCTGGGTCAGATTTTTACTCGTATCTTTCCATCCGGTATGCCTTTTCCCTACTATTTAACAAAAATATCGTCTTTGTAGTTTTGTTGTATTCAAAGCACAGTAAATCTTCTTGTATTAATTTGTTTCAATAGATAACTTAGTAAGTTAGTATTCTAACCTAAATTTTAAATAAATAATTGTTCATTTCGTTATCATATTGCGAAATGGCTGAACTCGACACAGTTTTGTTTTGTGGTTAGCATTTTTAATATTATGTACACCATATTTTGCTAAAAATACTATTGTTAAATAAATATCTCTCATTGAATTTAATTACGTACAAGAAAGTGATTGGTAGTTTCAGGAAAATCCATTTTAAAAGAAGTTCGTGCAATATATGTCTATGTTTAAAACCATAACTGTCAAAATATTCATTTGAATAGACACCTTTATTCTCTATAATTTTTACATTAAAAAATTTATAATGTGAAAAATCTGAACATTGATATATTTATTATTAATCGTTTTAGATGAGAAAATTACACTTACACTATTTTATAATTCATTTCAAAACAACATTAAACTTTAACCTATTAGTTAAAATGAATTGATGTGTTTTAGCTAAAATACTGATCTGTCATAAAGTTTCACTGACAACATATTATGTCTTCGATTCTTTATCTAGCCCGCAGTACAGAAAATACACTGGACGAGTTCCTGCAATGTACCTCTAAAACGGTACTCAATGTCAAACAGAATCATCAAATTGACTCGGATATTATGAACTTGCCTCCGAAGGTCATTTACGTCAGTTGATGCCCGTTGCATGTCAACACCAATCGATCTAATGGGTCATGATTATTTTGTGCCAAAGTTAAGCCTTAAAGATCTTCCACATTACTACATGTCACTTAGTGCCTCGTACAAATGCCTCCAGTGTTTAGTAGAAAGGACTTTATTTTATATCTTTGAAATCCGAAATAGATAAGTGAAGTGTGGCCAACATTACAGGGCTCGAAATTAACTTTTAAAGTCACCCGCCCACCGGGCCATTACTTGAAAATTTCCACCCGCCCTGATCAAATATTGTTATTGTTCACCCGCGCAAGTCAAAATGTACCCGCCACGGGCCACCGGGCGCTCATTAATTTCGAGCCCTGCATTATATAAAAAGGAAAAATATATTTTATGATTTGTATTTAGTATGAAAACCTGTTTCTTTTGATTGTGATTAGTTTCGTAGTAACAGGAATAATTATCTATTACCATAGTTCAAAATTATTCCGGCATTATTTTTTTTAAAATTAGTTTTCTTAAAAGATTTTGTTTTAAAAATGTTTGTGGTTTTACTCCAAATTTTTTTTTCTTATATCATTTCAATAAAATTAGATGTTAATTATGTTATAAACTATTTCGTTTACTTATCATATTGATTTTAAAGTTGAATATAATTCAGTTTTAATCTTATTCGTTTTGAAAATTCCGTATGAAATATATATTTCCTTTTACTTAATTTTGTTTTTATTTATCAGTAAAGTGGTAATCTTTTCCTCGAAATAGTCTAGTTTTTGTTTTATTATACATATCAGTTGATTTCTTGCAACATGCTTCCCTATAGAAAGTATCCAGCCGAACTGTCGAATTACTTGTTGAGCCTTAATATTCCTTTATTTTATTGCGTGTCCTACACAAAATTTGCGTCTCGATTCCCCTCAACAACGAAATGGATGGGTTGTCTCGGTTGGATTTTGTACACACTTTAAACAATAAAACAAAATGTATACTTCGTGTATAGTTTTGATTTATACTATGTGACGAGTTAATAATGTGTAATATATTCCATGTTACATATAATATATAAATCAGCTATATTAATAATAATATGATCTCCGTCTATTCAATAACGTATTGTATATTGTTAAATGTGTTAGATTCTGATTGGTTGATATTCTGCTAAGATCCAACTCTTTCTCTGTTTAAACCACCTTCTTGATTACTTTTTGAAGCAACCAGGACATTTGATCTTATTAACTAAATGTACGGGGGTTGGGTGGGTTAGAGCTAGAGTTAATTTATTTTATATTTTATTGATGCTTGTCGTGGTGTCAAGATTTATTATGCGACAAACATATGGATTATTATTGTACCTATAACCATTGTCTTTCTCTAAATACACAATAATTAGTCTAATTTTATGTGTTCGTTTTGATTTCACACAGTATATTCATAATGTTTTATCATTTCTATTACAAAATACTGTCAAAAAACATCTACTGAAAATGATGTGTGCATAACAATATAGTTTATGTCATATTACAGTATTTTTTAATAATGATGAGAAGCCATTATCATATTTTACTATTTGGTTGATTACACAGTATACAGTTACAATTTTATCTATTATATTATTATATGTAACACATTTCTATATTGTACTTTGTTGAAGAATATCTTTCGTGTTAAACATCGATATATTATTATTTTTTAATTACACATTTAAACTAATGCTTTTCTACATATATTTTCCTCTTAAATTTTAATCATCTTATAGATATGATATACTTAGTAATCCATCCCTGCTCAAGCCTAACTGGTTAAATTTATTTAAATTATATTCTAAAACTATTAAAAAATAGCTATAACAGTGTTGTAATTATTTTATCAGTGAATAATTTTTTATCTTGTAGTCATGTTATTTGTATTTCGGAATATTTTAATGTAATTTATATAATACTTTTCACAGTCATAGCTCCTGACATTGGTACAATTTGTGTTGACTCTTTCTACTATTTATAACTGAATAGTTTTTATGTTATAAAGTTAAATTTAGTTGTTCATAATATATTTTACAACTTGAAAAAGATTAGATATCCAATTAAAACCTCTTCGTCTTAAATTTTTTCACGCTTTATTAATTTTTTTGTTTGAAGTTTCTATAACAATATTCATTAATATTCGGATTTCTATAATTTTTGTTAGTACTTATTATTATTATTTTTATTATTTTGTATTTATTTTAGCAGTGCTCAAAGAATCGATGTCGTTTACTGGAGATTTAAAGAACAGTATTGAGGCTCTTCGGCGACAATTGCGCCGCCTGAAAATAACAAAAGAGGTTGACTTTCAAAGGTTTGTGGATATAAAAGTTAAAGTAACAAATAAAAAATAAATCAGCTAGCTCTCTATACCATAACGAAGTAAAAATAGTAATCTAACTATTTTTTATAAATTTGTAATAATTTATTATTAAAATAAATAATAATTAATGAAATCTACTGTTTGCTCAATGTCGATTAAACATTGTTATTTTATCTTTTTATCAGTCTCGTTACAGGAAATAGCTGGGGTTTCATTACACTCTATCGGTTTCTACTTTGTGACTACAATGCCGATATCACCTCGAATCTTATTGAAAAGGGGTTCGAACTCACCGGTAAGTAAGTCTGTCAACAATTAAAAAATATAAACATTCACGAATGAACAACTCTCTTTAATATTAACCACTAGAACAAAAAACAGTTTAATTATTGCCTTGTACTTAAAAGTAAACATTTCGGACTATTTGTTTGAATATTAGTATAACCAAAAGACAAACAACGGACATACATTTATATCAATCATGCGTAGTAATTGAATCTGTTTTTTATTAGTTTAGCTAAACGTGGCTAGCCCTAGCAGGTTGTTGTTAATTAAATAACTTGATTGAATTGTTTATAAAATGTTTCAATTTCACAAAGTGGCCATTTAAGTATTACAGAATATGAAAAAACACCCTCCCTGTAAAGCATGAATCTTAAAATACATTTTAAGTAAGTAAGAGAAATCGCATACTTATTATTAAAGTGTACTTTATTTAAAACGTTTATAAATAAAATGTAAATTAAACATGAACTATTGAATCCTCATCTCGTAGTACAAAATAATAAACTTATAAAATGTACACGAATGAAAGAATAGCTGCAATAAAATACCGTTTATACAGTTTGTGTTAGCTAACCCCCCCTCTCTCTCTCTCTCGTCCTCTGTACGCAAGTTGTTCGCATTTGCAAAAAAACTTCTCGCGTGCTTAATACTTGAATAGCGCCAAGAGTGTTTATGCTGTAGTTTTATTGATTAATGTTGAGTTAAAATGCTTCAGAATATTATGTATTATAAACAAGCGTGTCAATGACGATGTAATTAATTACTAAAATAGGTTGTTGACTTTCCTATTGATCCGCTCGCTGCAGGCACATCTGACTACCGGTTCATGGAGACTGTGTATCGCATCCTGCGGGACACCTTCGACTACAAGCCCAAGCTCACTCTGCCGCAGTTCTTTTCCACCGGGTTCCCCGAGCGGAAGCTGCTCATGGCGGTCGATATCTGCGCCCAGCTGCACCACATGGCGAGCGAGATGACAACCACTGCAGTCGCGGTTGGTCCTCATAAGACTGGAACTGGAGTCAAACATAAGGTGAGATATCATGCTGCACTGAAAGGCTGACCTTCATTGTATTATTTAACCGGTTTTACCCAACTATCATTATAAAATATAACAAGTTAATAATAATTTCCGAAAGTTGAGATATTTTTATCTTCACTCTATTGAAATTCACTATAATAAAGAAATTCGCTTCTTGGTGTGAATAACATGTTTTTACATTAATCTGAATGTTGTAATGTTATATAAAATGCCACAAAATATGTTTTACTCCTATTTCTTTTGGGTTATATAAGTGTAATATGCGATATATGTTTATTTGTTTATTGTTTATTAACTTATATTCATTTTGGTTTATATTTGTTTTATTTAGAATATACGAAAGAAAAAAGCCAGTTCAGACGATGGTATAGAGATTGTTGGTAAGTGTATTAGTGTTGCTAAAATTTAATATTATGTTTTGTTTCTTTTGTTATAAAATGTTAATTGTCATCATATCATCATTTCCTTAATATAATATAAAGCCTATCGGTAATTTCACGGTTGGGGTTATTGCCTACAATATAATACAGGGTTCATTTCAGTCAGCAAACAATATGAGTTTTTCATACAATATGCAAAAACAGCATATTTTCAATAAAAGTCGGCGGGAGAGATAAAAGAATACAGCGGGATTTTTTTTAAACCAAGAAAAAATTTGTTGTGCATAAACCAATATTAAATACTGAAAATTGTCAACGCTCTCCGCAATTAATGTATAACGTATCTATAGATTCATATTCAGGTATACTGTCAAGGTATTTTTATATAGATTTTTAAAACATTTAGTCAGCGAAACTTCTAGAAAGTCAGCAGCGAGGATTCTTCCAAGAAATAAACCCTGTACTTATCATCGATATAATTTTAAAAAATCTGCAGAAAAAGGTTATTTTTTATATTTCAATTTTTGAAATATGGTTTTAGATTTTCTGATATTTATGTAATTTCTATATTTTTTGGCCAATTATAAATATTTTCATTGCAAATGAGTTTTTTGCTATTTTTTCACTGAGAGGGTAAAGTACATTGTAAAATTTTAATTTAAGTGTAAAAATAAACAAAATGTTAAAAGTGTTGTATTTATATGTCATACTATTGAAACTATCCCTTATGTGGTCTATAATTATAATATTATCTACAACTACCACAACTTAACCTCCTAAATAGAAGAATATAATAACCTTAACAAGAAGCATGGGATACCCCTTACTTTCTTGTAAGCCATTTTATTACTTTTTGTTGTTGATTTTTTGCGATCTATATTGAAACGCGACGCTTTGTGTTTTGTGTGATTTTGCTAAAATTATTAGTTTGTGTTGTGGTTTTTTATGTTGCTATAATTTTTTTTTCTCTCATAAATACTGAAAAACATGTATATAATATTGTTTAATCTTGTTAAACATATATACAGTCGTGTAATATTATGTATCATATTAATATGAATAAAATGAGATCACTCTTTTCAACTACCAAATCTTCGTGCCGAATCAACGAATTTTCCTATTCACATGATTTTTTTGTACTCAAATTCAATGACCTTTTAATTAATAGAACTTTTATTATATTGCATTCTCCCTATTTTCTTAAATGTATATAAATATAAGCATTATGCTAACCATTTTATATTTCAGTAAAGCTACACATAGTCAACACGTCACCGAAAATTTATTCTTTACAATTTTTATAATATATAAAATATAAATTTTTTAATTTATTTTCATTTTAAATTTATTTTATAAAATATGTATCACCTGCGATTTATTTTACGCTTCTACAATCGGCAACACTGTGTCTGAAAAAATACGTTCCTAACAGCGTCAACACGAGTTTAGGACCAGCTTTTTGTCTGCCCCCAACCAGAGTACGGTGACTTGAGCAAGTCTCAGCCACGGGCAGGCACAGCCCCCCTTCCTCCCCGCGGAGGAGGTTCTAGCAGCAAACACGGCAGCAAGAAGCCGCCCTCTTCTCTCACCAGTGTCGGGGGAGGGGGGGCCTTCAAGTCCAAGAAGTCGCGTCCAGCTAGCGGGTCACTAGAGGGTCGAGGAAGGAGGTCTCATGGTGGAGTGGGGGGGTCACTGAGTGACTCTGAAATGAGAGCTAATGATGTAAAAGCCAGAGCACCTCCTCACCAGAGGGATACGAGTCAGATGCAGTTGCTGAGCCATCTTTTGGAGGGCAGGACGGCCTCTGGGACACAACCAACACGTAGCTTTGGTAGTCGGTCGGCGAATTGTGATGCATATGTAAGTCTTTCTATAATCTCGTCACTTTTATATACTATGTTGTGTGTTGTGCAGTATGTCGTAAAATAGAATTGAAATTAGGATATTCAACATTTCACAATTTTTATGACTTCTGTCTGTTAATCGTATTTGTTTCTTTATATTTTTGACTATCTTCTTTAGTATATATGCATACTAAAACCAGTGTTATTGTCTATTAGTTGATATCACTAATGTAGGTAACTATAAATGAGCTTTTTGATTGTTTCTGAACATTATTCATCGCAGTATAATAGTATTAGGCTACTAGTATTTTCTCTACTAATTATATGTTCAACATATATTTTATAGACAATTCAATAAAAGCTTCTAAACTGAAAAACAGCACCCCGTTTTCTATTTTTTTACATTTAGATAAGATGAATGAAACGGTTCCTTGTAATGTATAGATGAAGAAATTAACACCTATGATACGATCATAAAGGATCATTTAAATATGCATTATATGCACACAAATTTTTAATCGGTTAGAAAATAAGAGATTTTTATAGAACGCTATCTTTTATGGTAGTCGAGAGTTGTCATAAAAACATGTTTTTGTGGATCAAAACGTGTTTTTATGGATAAAAACAAATTTTTATGTTTTGACACCTCTCGGCCACCATAATATCTGTTACCTAAATAGGTTCGGTTCCAATTCTTATTAATTATAGGCAACCCTTGAAACCGGTCTACCGGTAGATTAATCTGTTCATTACTGCGACTCAAGAGTATCATCTAGACTGAATAGTTTTATTAACTATGAAAAATTAAAGCAAGAATAGGACTTAATCATTTCTTATTTTAAATTTAAATCGATTAATTATACAACTACAGTAAAATACCTTTTAGAGTACCCTCTTCATGCAACCGAACGGGTATTATGTATACGGAGTATTTAATTTCGATATTGTATGCAATAAACTGCACAATACAGTAAAAAAGAGCTTACTTTTTAAATAGTGGCTTATTTTAAATTATGTGTCATTTTTGTTTATTTTTTCAAATAAAGTCTTTAAAATCAATAATTGTACTAAATTCTTCGTCAGTAGTTTGGTCAGAAGTTGTCAAATACTCATTAATAGTTTTCAAAGCAGCAAAAACATTTTGCTTGATTGATGCTTTATTTGGCAGATTTCAATTTCTTCATCATTTACATTTTCATATTCTGGTGATTCTGCACTACCTGAATTGATAGTGTCAGCAATGTTTAATTCCTTGGTGATTACCTCAGTGGATATCTATGCCGTAACCGTTAAAAAAAGAGACCTCGTTGCTCCAAATGGCTATGCTGCTCCAAATGATGTTTGCATACAACAGAAAAATGAGAAAACCGTTGTGCATTTTGTCTACAGTATTCAATGTTGATTAGTATTCCCTTAACCATATTATATGCTTCAATGGTGTTTGACCGTAATACTTAGTATGGAAATAACACATTTGTAAGTGCTGGTGCCTCGAAAATTAACGCATATATACAAACATATTGTTTCATCTAATATTGTGATTATAATAATCATTTCGTATTTGTTGTGCATAAAAAAGTGTTCAACATTATTAAATTATTTTTTTAGTAGTAAGGTAGTATTCACTCGTCATAATTTTATAAACCTATTTCAATCATCCTCCGTATAAATGGACTATATTTTGTAAATGTTACGATATTATTATATTCATATAATAATATAATACATAATATGATGTTAGTATTGATCTTCATTTAGTTAAAACATAAAAATCGACCAATAGTAACCAACAAGTTCAGACCCATTTGTGATTTTCAGAATAGTAACAACATTTATTTTGGTTATTGTAATTGATGTCACATTTTAATGGGTTGTGAGAGACAAGGTGACAGTAGAAAAAGAGGTCCTTCCCACTTTTGATATTATTTCTGAAGACCATGCAGGTTCTTTACGCTTAATGCAACAAAAAATCTTTAATGTGTTTCATTTTATGCTTTTTTTAATTTTCACATTTCACTATTAACGGTTAGTATATTTTCACCGTTTTACCTTATTTAAAAACCCCTCTAGTAGACTGCATTGTCCAACTGTGTCGCCCTCCCTCCATAATCTAGGGCGACAACAAGGCGGCACGGCTCACAAACAGCGCCCAGACCGACACCCTCTGGGAGGTAACTCAAGCCGGCGACAGTGCCCACGCCATAAACTCCGTCGTCACCAAGATCTCCTGTCAGCTGGACAACCTCATCGCTAGGATGACCTTGTTGGAGACCCGGATGGAGAACGTAGAGGATAAAATGGTGAGTGGACAATCAAATCTATAATTGCAGTTGCGTCAGGGCTTTTTGTGATTCTAAAATTAGGGAAACGCCTACCTTGCTGTTCTTTTTCAAAATTTCTTCAGTTTTGAATTATGTACAATATTTTTGGACATTTCTCTTGCATTTTAAAAGATATTATTGTGTAGGATTTTTAAAATACATGTTGTTTTGGTCTAGACTTGCCACAAATTGCCCAAAACAATGACTTTTAGTAACAAAACTTGTTAAATCATGCTGTTATTACCGATTTTGAATACTTTGCATTGGAAATAGTGTAAGACCGGTGTATGCTGCAATTTTTATTGTAAAGTAAAAAATAAAATGAAGTTAAAACGTTACACAGAATATTTCGTGCTTCCATGCACATCGTCAGCTGTATACTGAGAAAC